>BQNB010015533.1:2444-71545 GCA_026074375.1 Tanacetum coccineum
TCTCAAACTGAAGGGTTCAAAGCAAAGTCATATCAAAGTTCATTTCAAAGGGATCATAGCAAAGGTTCAATATCAAAGGTTCAAATATCAAAGGTTCAAATATTAAAGGTTCAAATATCAAAGGTAGCATAGCAGGGTTCAAATAGAACATGATAACAGATCATATAAGAAAACCAAGATAAAAGGCTCAGAGCAAATGTAGCAAATCACATAAGTAATCAAAGATAGAGAGGAATATGTCATGAGAAACCTTAACGATAAGGTCAGAATATCTATACGAATAACGGAACGAACGAAGCAACGCATAAATCATAAGAATATCCGTACGAATAACGAAACAAACGAAAGTACTACTTAATCGTAGTAATAGTAAAGTCGAGTAGGTGTCAAGAATATCCGTACCTTATTCCGAAGCAAAGCAATAATCAAAGAAAACACCACAGGAAATCAAAATCACTCCCTCTTGACCGAACCTAAAGAAATGATGAATTCGAATTACAAACCATTCATTTAAGTTATACTTTCTATTTTTAGAAACTTTCCATTTTTAGTAATATTCATCATTTGAGATTCTATTAAGTATTTTAAATAGCTTAGGGACTTAATATGCCAACCTTACAAGTTTAGGGTTAAATATGACAACTTTCCAAATTTTAGGGTTTAATATGCCAAATCAACAAATTTCAAGGTTAAAAGTGTAAATATCAAAGTTTCACATTTTATTCAGGTTATACCTTCCATTTTATGTATTTACAAGTCAAACCCTTAATTTTACATAATTTACATATTTAGTCCTTTTGGTTTATTAATTACTTAAACATTATCTTTAATTATCCATAATTACAAAACAAGCCCTTATAGATTCAAATATGGCAAAATCATACTTTATACATTAAATACCAACCAAACCTTATACTTTTCAGAATTTACAATTTTAGTCCCTCTATTTTAATTAATTACTTTCTAATTACTTAATATATATAATTAACCATTTTAAATCCAAAATAATATCAAAATGACATTTTATACCCCCCAACTTATTTTATACAGAATATACTAAGTATAATAACATGTCTAAAATAGACCCCATAGTTTCAGAAATTACAAAACAAGTCCTTATACTTTTAAATAGCAATTCGGCTAACAAATTAATTCACAAAACCCTAATCAATTCTTCCCCAATCACAAACACAATTATTTCCCAATAATTGGCATTAATTACACCTGGAAAAAATAACAAAACCCTAACCCTAATTCATTTTAACCATTTCTTTCCCTTTTTCCTCTATTTTCGAATTCGGTAATCACCATTAAATCTCCAATAATCATTCGAATCATGTATAAATTATTCCAACAATTTTTCTGAGTTATATGAGATATGAACAACCTCAGAAAAATATAAAATAAATTTTACCAATATTTTATATACCGATTTCATTTTCATTTCTAAATTAGGGTTTTGAATATGTTTCAATTTATAAAATCAATAAAGTGTTGGATATTTTCTCAGGTGTACTAAAATGTTAATAGATGAAATTTTAGTTATCTAAAATTACCTTTGATGGGCCTTTGATGATTTTATGATTTTATGAACTCGGTATAGCTTTTCGAAACCCAAACAATATCAAAAAATCGAATCAATACTTCCCCAAGATCCCACTATTTTTCCCACACTCCTTAGTCTTCAAATGATCTTGGAAAAATTCGTCCTTGCCTTGGAAAATTCGTTTGCCGTCACTTTGGTATTTTAGGGTTTTGGTGCATTTGTTTTTAATGATTTAACAAATGAAAAATGAAATAAAGATGTGATAACTTATTTGGCCGAGTCCTAGGGCTTTAAAATAGGTTTTAAATCAGATTTCAATTTTTTCACTAAATTTTTTTTAATTTATCCACTTTTTATTTAATTAATTTTGTAATGTATAAGTTAATTATATACATATATATATTCGTCATTTATACTATATAGTTTAATTTATTTTCATTGTATAAACATAAAGTATTTTAACCTTACAAATAATTTTTCATAATTGCTAATATTGTATTTTCATATTTTTAACATTTAAAATGAATTTTATTCATGTTTAATGAATTTTCTTGCATTTTGGGTATTTTGGTAATCATCGGACTTTCATTCAAGTGGTTTGGATAAACATTGAATTTCATGAAAGTTCCACTCCGATGAGATACACCCGGCATAAAAGAATGATAAATGGAGATGCCGGGGTCAAAAATGGTATCTTCATTCCCACAGGAGAGAAGATATGGTGGAGCAACTGGATACGTGAGAAATGGAAGAAAGATCCATACAATATAAGCGAAGAGAGGTTCACTTAAAAGTATGAAATCCAGATCAAGGGTGGGATGGGTGGGTAAAACATTAGGCACATGAACTCTTGGTTCTCTTGTTGGGAAAATATCCTCCACCACATCCATAGTAAGATTGCCCAGCTCGGGCTCAATCTTAAAGCAGAAATGATCATACTCCGATGGAGATATGATGTGAGCGAGTTCATCGGCGAACTCCTCATGATAAAAATCACTCCTATCGGTAGGATTGATCGAAAGATCAAAGATGAACGAATCATATTGAGAAAAATCAGCATGAGTAGTGGTACTGCCACTACTCTTTTCTTCAATATGATCGTCATAGAAGGCTTCATAATCCGGAAGAGAATAATCAGAACGGGTAGTGGTACTGCCACTACTATTCTCTTCCAAATCAAAGCAGAAAGTTTCAGATTCAGGTGAAGAATTATCAAAGGTGTTAGTCTCCTCCAAGAAAAGGTTAAGAAATGTGGAGGAAGACTTGGTCATAACATCAGAAGATGGAGTGGGATTATCTTTTAATGCTTCGATGTTAGCAATAAGAAGATTGACATTCAACAATTTTTCACAAAGGATATCGTCTTTGATTGTTAGAAGAATATCTGTATCAATCCCTCCAACTTCAGGGATAACAATCTCCGCCGCCTCTAAGCTGACGATCTCAACATCGGGAGGTGATGCATCGACATAATCGATGTTCTCATAAGAATCATCATCAATCGAAGAATAATCATTATTGGAATCGATGATAGTCTCAGAATGTTCTTTGAAAGCTTCAAGAGGGGTAGGATTGTTACAAAGAGGCACATCACACACATTGTCAGGAATACCCTCAGACTCACTTAGGATTGGGACAAGGTTCTCAACACTAGACTTTATTACTTCGTCCGATTCCGTTGCCAGAATTGTGTCAAGATGCTCGTCCCCCATACTTAGAGATTTAACGGGCTCCTTGGTTAGTAAGACGGGTGCGATTTCAATGGTATAGTCCTCGTCATCATCGTAGCAAATGGGAATCTTCCAATATCGATCTTTAGCCGCTTGCTCTTCCGTAATTCGCTTTTCTTCTTCCTTCTTTTGCATATATTGACCAACCATATCACATATGGATGTCATTTTCTCCATAAGCTTGTTTTGTAAATTGAGAAAGTCATTTTGAGCATTGAAGATTGGATGATTGACGGTATATTAAGGGGGTTAAGTTTGGTCAAAGCCAAAAGAATTAGAATCATAGCAAGAATTTTGCTCTTGATAATAGTCTTCATTTATCGGTTGACATTGAAAAGTCTCATGAGGACCCCTACAATCTTCACAACAAGAATATTGTTGTGGAAAACTCAATGAAGTTTGTGGAAAATAATCAAAGTTTTGATTGAAACACGGATAGAGAAAATTTGTGGAGGGTGGTTTGCAAACACTGGAGAATTGTTAGAAGAGTTTTGCTAAGGAGTTGAATCTTGATTGTGTTACATTTCCAACTTTACATAAACAAAATCCATCGTAATCATTGCAAACCACATGTTGGCATGTTTACCGAAATCAGAATTGTTTGTTGCAAACTTTGCAAGTTTTGTAGGGGCTCACTAATGGTTTGAGTGTTGTATGGTTCCGGATTAGAGATAATCGGAACTCTTGGAGGGCAATTATAACCGTAATGAGCACCTTTCCCACAAGACTTACAAGTGCATTGTCGACAAAAGATTCCATCTAACGAATCACCGCACTCGTGACAACAATGGTCAATGTGTGGAAGGTCTTGGTGAGGAATTTTCACCGGGAGTCCTGATTGACAACGATTGGCTCTCGGAGGAGCATTAACAACGTTGTATTGTGTCGGATGGACTCGGAAGTGTCTGGAAGTCTTGAAGGTACTTCCTCAAATGTCTTTTGTATTAGAGACATCATTGACATTGAAGACCATGAAATTGGGTCTCCACAATCGGAGACAAAATTTCAATTTTATAGGATCGGTTGAGACGAGTGGGTATGAACAAGATCTTGTCTTCAAGACTCCATTTTCGAACACCACAGGTTGATGTGTACGAACTTCCACAAGCGAGCATTCGTTAATCCCATAAATGGATTCAACGTTACTCGACGAGTCGAGATGACGTTCATAGAATTAAAAACATATAAGATGGTTAAGACAAAGATATTAAATGGATACGAAGAAAAAGAGATTATTTTTGGTTTTTTCAATTAATTCACAATTTATTTTGAGGAACAAAATGGATAAGACACTTAAACAATTGTCAACTCGTTTCACGTTAGCTCTTTAAAAGACAAACGCACAAAGAGAGGATAGGAGCGGGAAAGCGCGAAGCTATAAAAACCTTCTCCTTTGGGTCGTAGTTCCTCGGGAAAACAACCCTCTTATTCCCTCTTATAGTTTGTTTTTCATTAAAGGTGGCCGTACTTCACAAGTGATACAAAGGCAAGTTTTAAATCTTTTGTTTCGATGTTGGTAACAACAAGTTCACCGGAATTTATTATGATAATACCTCGATTGAGAATATTATATTTTGGCATTTTTACCAATTTGTGAATTTTATTAATAATTAAAGACAATGTTTTTTTTATCTTTTTTTTTATATAAATATATTCACAGCTTCAAACACAAATTGATTGACGTAACGATAATCGTTTTTACAGCCTCCCCGGCAACGGCGCCAAAAATTGATTCCAAACTACACCTTAAAATATATATAATATATAATAAAATATAAAATATATAAAGTAAGAATAGTCTAGAGACAAAGTCAATAAAACCGAGAAGTAGTATAGAATGTTCCCGGGTCGTTTATCCCCAACGAGGCTGTACTGGAAAATCGATACAGTCGGAAGATTTGAGTTGGAAGGAGAGAAATGGTTTGAGAGTGCAGGAAGTTGAATTAAGCAATAGCAAATAAAAACGTTTAAGAAAAACCTAAAAATTATGAATTTAAGCTAAAAAACGAGAGCACGAATCCCGAACAAAGGGGGAAAAACCTAAAATCTTTAAAAATAACCCTACGAAGAAATTTTTGCTTCTAAACTACTCTAGGGAAAAAATCAACAAGAATGAAAAGACTAGACGAAAAACGTGAGATGTTGATCCAAAAACGAGTCAAGACAAAAACCGCCTCGGGGAACCCGTTCTTTAAAAACAAAAAGTTATAAAATGACCCTAGAAAAGTTTTAATTTTTCCTACAAAATGATGACAAAATAAAATTTCCTAAAAAAGAAAAAATTTTTGTAAATTTTTTGTATTGTTTATGAATTTTTTAAAATTTTATACTGATTAAATTATAAAAAATCAGTATATGACTTACGAAAATTTCTGACTATTTTTTACTAAAAATACTAGACTTTTTAACAAACCTAGGGAAAAATAAGAAATACAAAGTTGGCTTATAAATAAGCCCTCAATAAGCTGTTAACGCTTAATGGCTTAAAAGCCCAACAACGTCTATAAGTAACATTGCCTTGGGACTATAAACAAAAAATCCCAAGGCGCGCGGTATGGTGATTGTAAAAAGGGGGAATGTATCGAGGGGTACCGGGTTCGAGTCTTGCTCACCCGGTTCCCTTGTCTTTCCCTCTTTTTTTTTGAAAAACTTTGTGAAGCAAAGTTGTTAAGCTCGTGGGGCTTAACAACTTTGTCAACTACAGCTTTTTATGAAAAGCTGTAAATAAGCTGAAAAACAGCTTATAAAGTCGACAGTTTGCTTAAAATGGCTTAAAGCTAGAAAAGCTAAGTCTTTTGGCACGTTATGGACAAAAAGCTAAAAGGGGCCTAACTAACCTAGGTAAACTCTAAAAAGCTAAAAAGCTAAAACTAAATAAGCTTAACTAGCTTAAGTGGACAGAAATTAAAACAAGCTTAAAGAGGCTAAAAGCTTCACTGTGGCATTTAAATAAGCAAAGAAAATGAGATATATAAGCACCAAAACTAAGCTACATCTACTAAATTAAGCTGATAGGATATCGATTGAGCTATTAATAAGCTCAATACGACAAGAAATGAGAATATAAGCAGTCCCTACACTAAACTAGGCTAAAAACAGTGAAAAGGCTCAATTGAGCTTAAAAATAAGCTATCTAAAAAGCTTTTTTAAAGGCTGAAACTGAAGGGGCTTATCTAAGAGCTTATAGGCTCTCAAAATAAAAGCCCCCCTAGGAAAAAAAAATTTGGGGTGGGCGCCTTAAGTACACTACAAGCTTTAGGAAAAGGACAGCTTAAAAGTCTCCCTTTGCCCAGGGGGATTAAGGCTAAAATAAAGGGGCTTATTTGACAGCTTTTTAAAAGCTGTCAAATAAGCTCAAATGAAAAAGATAAGCTAAAACAGATTGAATATACTATGAAATGGACTTGTGCACCAATTTTGAACTTTTAAAAACCATTTAAACCAGCTGAATTTAAAGAGTGAAAAAGGGACTTCTAGCAAAAAAAATTGACACTTACCCTTTTCTTGACAGCTTTGACTTATCAAAGTCAAATGACACAAGGTGTTTTGACACCCCTTTTTTAAACAAACAAAAACATTCTTTTTGAACTTAAAACTCAAGGTTCCAAGTGCTTATCTAAATAAGCACTTGTAGCTTTTTCAAAATTCCACAGTTAAAAAAATTGACTTAGAAAAACTTTGAAAATCAACTTTCAAACTTAAAAACTTTTAAAACAACTTTAAACAAGCTTATCACTTAAGCTAAAACTACTTTAATGGCCTCAACCCATACACAAAGCCATTTTGACCCGTTTTCCATGTTAACCCAAACACTCTTTAAGTCTAACTGTCCCAACCTTATTGTACTTAAAAACTATTTTAAAAACTAAAACAGCTAAAACCTTTTATCTACTCACACTAGAAATCACCTAATTAAGCTATTTTAAGACTAAAACCTACACCTTATTTATAGAAATAAGCTACTTTCTCTCCTAGCTTATTAGTACTAAATATGGCAGAATTAAAGGAAACTACTATTTAATGTATTCTAACTATAAAAAACATTTAAAACAATTGCATAATCTAAACAATTCTAAACAACATTGATCATGATTTAGCACACACAAAGTTAAGAATAAGCAAATTGATTAAGCTTAAATTCTACTTATGAAATGAAGAAAATAAAACCTGAAATTGTAGTCTCAGCACTCAGCCACTCTTGCTGAGTGAGTGGCTTAAAATCATGAACCTAATGGCTCCTAGACTCTAAAACCTGAGCTATAAGCTCAATAAGCTATATTAGCTTATTTACTCCAATAAGCTTCCAAAAATGAATCAAATGACCTCAAGTGATCATGTTTTGATATAAAATGAACAAAGCAAGTAAGTGAATGACTTTTAACAAGGATTTGACTGAATTCGAGCTTATTAAAAGTAATAAGCTCAATGAGCTTTTATGGAGCTTATTGAGTAAAAACAGCTTAATTTTGAAAGGTAAAACAATGAAACTTAAGAGTTGAATTTAATTGCTTAAAAGGTAAAGTACAAGCTGAAAGATACAAAGTACAAGTGAATTAAAGCTGAATTTGAAAAACTTAAAAGAAAATGCTTAAAAATAAGGAAAATTACAAACTGAAAATCAAACTCACTAACTGACTACCCATTGTTCATCTTTCTTTCTCTTTTATAGATGTCTCGCTTCTTTGCATTGTGTTTGTGTGTTTGTGGTGTGAGCTAACAAAAACAATCTGACCTTAATCTGTTGGAGCCCTAACCAAATCATCACAGCCTTGATGATTTTGGTGGGGGTTTGGTATTGCCAACATGGCAAAATTTGTAGCTGGGAACGTTTAGTAGAGGGGGGGGTAATGTAATACACCTTGGTTAATTGGGTAAAAGTGAATGGTGTGTTGGGGAGAGGGGAAGGGGTTCACAGGCTTTGGGTTTTGGGGCTTGAGCTGTGGCAGGGAAAAATATGTTTTGGGGGAGACAGAGTGAAAGGTTTATGGGAGTTGGCAAGGTTGGTCCTCCATAGTGTTAAGGGTGTTTGCACCAATGGTCCTTGTGTTATAAATGACTTTGAGGAATTGGCAATATACCCCCCCAAGGGTTATATTGCTTGTTGCAATACACATCCTTGTGTAATACAAGTATCGGGGCTTGGCAGTTTTGCCCCCCCCCCCCCACTTGTTACTTCGAGTCATTTGCAAAATCAGCCCTTGTCTTTTCCTTTGTAAATATAACTTAGGGAATTGGCAATTGCAGTCCCTATAGTTATATTTTTTTTCTTCTTTGACTTTCTTTTGACTTGACCGTGTCGGTGTTGACTTTGACTTTGATCAATTGACTTTTTTGTTGACTTTTTGACTTGATTGACTTTTCGGCTTCGATTTGGCTTTGTCTTTCACAGTCTTTTCCATTCCATGTTCGGTTTTGTCATTTTGGCTTCGTTTTTCGTCCTTTTCTTAGTTATCCGTTCCTGCACAACACAATTAGCAAAACAAGCGTATATTTGGCATTTTAAGTCCGTTTTTGGTTATTTTAGCTCGTTTTTAAAGGTAAAAGGTATGTGTAATTAAACACATACCAGCTACCAATGCAAGAGGATCCCGATATCTTTCATGCGTGATACGAACTTCATTAGCATGTCGTTCATGTTGATTAAGCTATGCATATAACTGATCATAGTTGGTGGTATACAAACTTTTAGCTAACTTTACATCAGTGACAATGTTGCTCCATTCCGATGGAAGAGCATTCAGAAACTTGGTATTGACTTGAACTTGTTGCATTGTCATCCCAATAGTATGCATGTCATTGATCAACTGAGAGAATCTCCAGTAGTAATCATACAGTGTTTCACCCTAAACATAAGCAACCTTATCAAACAAGTTGTACAATCTGCATTCATGTTCTTGGTATGATAATTCAGTGCCTTTCATTAGTAGCTTGACTTTATCCCAAATATCCTTAGCCGCCTTTTGATGGTTAACAAGTGCATACACATCGGGTGGAAGACCATGAAGAATGATATTGGTTGCTTGAACATCACAGTCATCTTGAAGTTGCTATGCTTCAGTGAGTTTGAAGTATTTCTTAGGTCTAGTCTGCCTATTTTCTTCAACAGTTAGGTAAACTAATGGACCATTATCGATTGAATCAAGCATCATCCTACCATGTTTCTTCCCTTTGATGAATAGACGTATATGACTTTCCCATGAATCATACATTGATTTTTTAAACATTGGAGGACGGTTCTCAGCTCTAGCAACAATGGATGTGTTCTGCTTTAAAGTATGTCATCTTGCTCTATTGAAAAGTGAATTGATAAGATTTGGAGTCGAACAGTGATAAAGGAGGATTGTGTTAAGAGTTGTTGTAGTTGGTGATTAAGATTGATGTTCCACAGGATTTTACAAATCTTTACTAAAACCAAGAAATCTAACTATTTCACGGGATTTTATAAAGTAAGACAAACCGTAGAAAATTAAAATCTTTTGTTGATTAATGTAATGTTTCGCTTGATGTAATATTTCGCTTGATGTAATGTTTCGCTTGGAATATAACAATGTAATGTTTCGCTTGTAATGTTTCGCTTGGAATATGACGATGTAATGTTTCGCTTGAAATATGAAAATTAGACAGAGTTTTGTCTTACACAACTATGTTTTTCGCTTGAACTAACAACTTGTCATAAATCGCTTGCTAACATATTTCGCTTGACCTAAGAAAAATTAAGCAGAGTTTCGTTTCCTAGAAATGACATAAATCGCTTGAGGTCAACCTGTCATATTTCGCTAACATACATACTTCGCTTACAACATATTTTGCTTACCTACATGTTTCGCTAGCTTATGTTTCGCTACCATCAAAACATATTTCGCTAGCTTCAAATAAAAACATACTTTTTCATAAAAAATCACCAAAAACTCACCCTTTTTGACGTTTTACCTTGATTTTTCTCGCACAACTAGTTATCTTAGGTTTAGATCTTTCTTAAAAACACAAACTTTAACACTTGTAAACACAAAAAACCGGGTTTGATTTTTAAAACACACGAAACCAAAAATAACTCAAAAGTAATGTTGCGGTTGTTGTAAGGGACTTTTACAAGAAGTTTTACAACTCCCTATACAGTGTACCTAACCGTTGTTGTGTAGTATAGGCAAGACTCGGAGGTTGTTGTCGTTCTTTAGGGGAATAGGTTGGGAAGGCTTTGATCATGGTTTAACAGAATTCTAAGGGTTGAGAGAAGATTCTTTTTGTGTTTTTATATTTTATGAAAGAAGTAAATCATATGTTTGAGAGGTTTGGTTTGTTTCAGCTAATTAAATAACAATAGAAAACTACGCTATAGTGATAATATATAATAAAGATTATATTTATTTAATCATGTATTACTCCCCAAGATTGCTTTTCATAGTGAGGTTGCTTTGTCACACTATGTGATTATCTACTTGTAATTATTTCTAAATCATGACGATATTACACGAACCGCGTATATTTAATACTCGTTAAGGCAAGCACAAGTACGTAGTTATGAAGACTTTTACAAGGCGATTAAGAGTATATGAAGTGCAATTGAAAGATATTAAGATGTGGATCAAACCATATAAGGGTAAGGTTGAATGAAGACTGTTACCGATGGTATCCTTTGTACACAATCATGTTTTCCTAGACATATTGACAACTTTTTAAACTAAAACAAAAAGAAACCAAAAGAAACTAACTACTGCATATGACACTTAAAAAAGACACAAAAACAACACACAAAAGATTGATTAGAAGGCTGAATCAAACAAGCACTATCAAAACAGTTTTGGTCTAACAGTTTTTAAGACACTTGAAAAACCTTAATCACTTTAAACTTAAAATCTTTTAAAAACAGGTTAAAAATCATTTAGGAAGGTTGTCAATGATGTTCAAGTGACCCAAATGGTTTTTAACACCTGTTTGACCTGTTCTGACCTTAACCAAACACCTCCTTAACTTTTAAAACTGAATTTTAAAGCTGATTTTGAAGGTTTTAAGCTTAAGTTTTTGAAAAACAGAATATCAACAAACAATGTTAAGCATGAATAAGCCAAGTCCAAACAAAAATAAGCACCTAAATAAGCAAAATAAGAATAAGCAATTAAGAGCATATAATGACAGTTTTGCATAAAAACTTAAACCAAGGATATTAAAGTAATAACAAAGCATAAAGGACATAAATAAGCACAAAATAAGCTAAGCTACAGTAATAAGCAAAAATTTGGAAAAGTGAACTTACAAAGGTCCTTAGCTCTTGGCAATGAAATAAGCTTTCAAATGCTTATAATCCAATCCTAAAGCTTCCCATTAAGCACTAACCCAAGGCCTTCCTTAATGCACCTTGCTCCTTGCTTTCTTTTTTTTGTGATTTTTTTGGTTTTTTTGACACAAATGTAAACAAGCTGATATATTAGATTTTAAGAACTCAAAAACTTATTTAAAACCTTAAGAACAATATTTAAATGACAAATAATCTTAAATGACAAGTTTAAAAAGAAAACTCATAAATTTGCATAAACGTAAAAAAGTAAATTGCAAGTATTTAAAAGATAGAATTTAAATGACAAATAATTAAATTGCAGTAAATAAAAATGGTACAAATGATGTTTTACAAGCTTTTGACTCTTAATAAAATTCGACACAAAACTTATAAGCTACAAACTACTACTATTTATACTAAGATAACTAGGGTTTCTTGTGCTTCTTTGTTGAGTGCACCAAGAGGTGTGCTTGTTATGTGAGAGGAATGTTCAAAGCAATCTTGTCCCTTGAAAATTCTTGGTCCCCAAGTTTAATTATCATGACCATCGATCAATTTGCACCAATGGTGGTGTTTAGGATTGCCACCATAGACTTGGCTTCATATGTGGTGGGGTTTAAGAGAGATGGTGATGGTTTTGGAGTTATGTGAATAGTGATCGAGGTGGAAAGAGACAGGGGTGAAGGAACAGTTGAATTGGCGGGAAAGGTTTAAGTTATATGGGTGCAGGGTAAAAGTTTTTTGTTATGGCAAATTTGGCCCTTCATTTGATATAAGGTTATTGCAATGTCAGTCCATATGGTGATAAAAGGGTTTTAAAGGTTGGCAATTTTAGCCCTTGAGGGTGTAGGATGTGTTTACAAGGAAAGTCCTTGTGTTGGTGTGAAGTTTTAAGGGATTTGACAGTTATGGTCCCTGAGACATATATGAGTGTATACACGAATGGTCCTTGTAGTGAATTGAACTAACACCCGTTTGGTTAATGTGATGTGGGCTGTTAGTGTTTTGGTTTGGGCCATATTAGGCAGTTTTGGACTCTGAATAATAAAAAAATTGAATTTGGGCCTTTGTAAGACTTTGGGCTTTTATATCTTCATATGTAAGCTTTATGGGCTGTCCCGACCCATTAAATGGGTTTGGGTGAGCCCATTGAGTACTCTTCGGTTACGGCATCGAATTTGACTTGACTGTTGACTTTTTGTGGGGTTGACTTTGGCTTTGAATTTTGTTGACTTTGGCTTTTCCACGCTTTTCCATTCTGTGCTTGGTTTTGTCTGTTTTTGGCTTGATTTTTCATCCTTTTCTCGGATATCCATTTTCTGCACAATATAAATGAAAACATACAAATACAATGTATTTTTGGTACGTTTTTGGTTATTTAAGTCTGATTTTAATGGAAAATGGTATGTGTATTTAAGCACATACCAAAATCCCCCATACTAAACTATTGCGTGTCCTCACGTAATGCTACAAGTAAGCGCATAGAAAACTAAGAATCTCAATCCCCCTCGACTAATAACCTCGAAAAGTAGCTAAGTGTTCGTCAAGGGGAATGAAAGAATCATAAGTTTTAAAAAGCCCCTTTTTTACCATTTTTTAAATGTATTCACTTATTCCTACACGTATTTTTGTTCTTTTTGTTCTTTTCGTTTTTCTCAATTTTTTTGTACTTTTCATATTAAGCAACTAACTAGAATGTTTGACTTTTGTTATTTTCATTTGGGATCATAGAACAAGACACATTTCAATCCTAAAATGCCCCAAAAAGGATAAATTCATCGTTCCCGACTTTTCACTTATTCCAAATCAAGCTTAAAACGAAATCACCGTTAAGTATGAGTAAAGATGCTAACACTACTCATATTTTTAACTTGTGAACTTTTCACTCCCGACAATTATTATATATTAGGTGAATTCGCTATTTTTCGAATTTCAACCATGGATCAACGTTTTGCAAAAATCTATGCTTCACGTTTCACCCGAGAATAATGAGTTTGAAGGCTAGATCATCCCATGTAGCGACTTTCGTCTCGGCACATCCCAACCTTGCGGCTAAGTGACCAGGCTTTTGACACCCCACAAAAGACTGTATCAGGACGTCGGACCGTTGGTTTCACAAAAACTCTCTAGGTTTCCGTATTATAATAGTTATTTAGAAAAACGTAAAATGAATTGTCTTGTTCAAAAGCATATTAAATTTAGAAAATGAGATTTCTCCCTATATTTATTTAATTCACGTTTACTACAACTTAATACAAGTATTCTTTCTTAAGGAAGATCCTCGATTTTTAGAAGTGCAACTTCGGTAGCTTTCGGTTGTGAGCAATTGGCATGATGCAGCAAACTTTATCAGTCTCGGATTATTATGCTTACTATGGCTTTCTTTTGAAGGTGTGTGTAACATCGGTTGTGAGTGGCATAAGATGCTCAAAACTTTTATAGCCTAAGTTTATTAAGGTTTTACCACCAATTGTTTCATTTTTTTTAACATATAATTACCATGATATAGAGAAAATTTTGTTTTAGAAAATTTAAGTATAATTTTGAACTAAAATTATTGATATCGACTATACTTCAAAAATTGTTGATTTAAGTTTAATTTTCAAAAATAGCACGTATTATTAGTCCGGTTAGGAGCTTATGGGAGAAAAAGCCACAAATTACATACATGAGCTCTTAAGATTTCCAAATAATCCTTGTTTAGCATCTCACTCATAATTAACACTATCATTTTTCGTTCTTCGCAATCCGCGACGCTTAGTCTACAAGTTAAAGAACAAGCTAGAGCTCAACACGCTCGATCGAGGGCAAATTTATTCTTATTACTACCCTGTAGGAAGTCAAATTATGACAAAAAACTGTATTTTATTTTTTGATAATTTTTAAATTTTTTCATTTTTTTGGTATTTTTCAAAAATTTTAGTGATAAAAATGGGATTACGTGAAAACAACAATTGCACGCATAATCAAATCGATAAATCCCCCCCCATACTGGAATAAAACATTGTCCTCCCCTCCATACTAGAACTAAACATTGTCCTCAATGTTTTAAGAAGGGTCTCTATGTAAATCCTAAGCCGTTTATTAAGATTTGGATATTGGATTCCCAAAACGAAGCTGAGGATTTGAAGCTCTAGTGATCGAAGGACAAAAACCAACAACACGAGAGGCTTCAAAAATCCGGGCAATCCTGGACATATAATCACAAAACACAGAAATAGAAGAGGCGAGCCTCCTCACAACAACAAAACACTTATTCATTACTACTAAACTAACATACTACTACTACGATAATATTAGGATAAGCATGGGTTGCCACCTACAAAGCACTTGTTTAAGGTCACTTAGCTTGACCCGATCCCCTATACTTGAGCTTGTCAAGGGGGATAGAAATAGAGACACGGAACATCCAAGACACGGATGTCCTCTCCATAAGAGCAAGGAAAAATCTCCATCGGGCTTTCAAAAATTTTAATGACTTTGAAAGCTTTATGGGCCACCGCTGAGATAATTTTCTGGAGAAGAGAAGTATGAACTCTTTTAGAAGTGAGAATCCCGGGGTTGAAAACTTTTTCCTCATTTTCGGATGAAAACGAGAGTAAAGCTCCGAGCCCGGGAACTTCTTTGTGGAAAGGAAGTTCATAAAGAGGAGGATTAAAATCCTCAAGAATTAAAGAAGCATTAGTGGCCTTCTTTACATTCTTTTCCGGTGTTGCAAGATTGGTGACTTCAAAGAGGTTTTCATGAATGAGTATACCCAGATTAAATACCTTGTCCTCGTTGTTGGTCGAAGGCAAAGTATCAACCTCGGAAAAATACTCATAGAAAACCTAGTCACACTCGGGAAAAGGAAGGAAATCACTTGATCCAGGAAGATCAATCAAGATTTTAGAATCTTTGATTTTCTCTTCCTTGGAGTCAAATGGATCATCATAAGTATTATCATTAACGGTCTCAAGATCAAAAAGTTCATCATCATAATCATCCCATAATGGTGGGGATGAGTAATCAAGAGCATGTTCATCGGTGAACATCTCAGAAATGGTATCAACAAGATTGTTATCAGGAGAATTTTTATCAACCGAATCTTCGAGAATAGAATCCATTTCCTTGATAGGATCATGGTTAAGCAAATACTCTATTTCTCGAAGATCGGATTCGGCATCAAAGGGAAGATCATCATTTCCCGGTGGAAATGTGATGTGAGCGAGTTCATCGGCGAACTCCTCAAGAAAATAGTCGCTAGTCTCAGAAATCGGGAGACTAGGTGAAGAAGAAGTGGTACTGCCACTTAAAGAATTATGAAAAGGAGGGAGAGGAGATGAAGGATTACTATTTCCCGGTGGAAATGAATCACTTGCGAGATAAGCTTCGAATTCTTCCCAAATTAATTCACTTTCTTCGATGGAAGTAAGTGTAGGGGAAGAAGAAGAAGACTTGGTCTCGGGTTCCGAAATCGGAGTGGGATTGCCACTCAATTGATTATCATGATATGGAGGGAGATCTTTGGTTTTATCAAGATTTAGCAAGTTCTCAATAATGTCTCCTTCCGGATCAAAGATATCATCATTAACTTCCGGTGAAGTTAAATCGGTATGAGAAGTGAGAGAAGAAGTGGGATTGCCACTTGGATGATTTGTTGCAAACAAATCTTTAAGAATTTCCTCATGTGAAACATTGTAGACATCAATCATGTTGATTGATTCTTGATGAGGTTCGTTTGAATAGCTTGAAGTGTCATGTCTCATATTCAAGATTAGTCTTTCATTACCGTCACGGAGAATCATTTCTTCTCCATGAACGTCAATCAAAGCACGAGCGGTCCGTAAGAAAGGTCTTCCCAAGATGAGGGGGACACGAGGATCGCTCTCATAATCAACAATGACAAAATCAGCGGGAAATGTGAACTTTCCAACCGGAACAAAGACATCTCTTGCAATTCCGACCGGAGTGCAAATATCACGGTTAGCAAGTTCAAGAGTCATTTGGGTGGGAATAAGCTCGGGTAATCCTAACTTTTTCCACATCGAGAGTGGCATCAAGTTTATGCTAGCACCTAGATCGGCTAGGGCCTTGCACTTGAGCTCACTAAAACTACACATAATGAGAAATTTCCAAGGGTCTCCTAGCTTTTCGGGTAGATTCTTAAGGATAACCGCTGAGAAATTTTCATTAAGGGGTGTGTTTGCCAATTCAATAAGTTTTTCCTTGTTAGAAAAGAGACTCTTAAGCATCTTTTGGTACATAGGAATAAGAATCAAAGCATCGGCAAGAGAGATATTGATATAAAGTTGTTTGAACATTTGCCAAAATTTGTGGATTTGGACTTCATCTTTTTCTTTTTGTTTCTCTTGGTTCATTCTTGATGGATAAGGGATATGAGGGTAACGAGGATCCCTTTGGTAAATCATAAAGTTTCGTTGAGAAAGAGGTTTAGCTTTTTGGATAAGAGGAGGTGGGACCTTAAGGGCATACCCACCATGTTCTGGGTCCGTTAAAGTCTCCTCTACACGTTTATCCTCCTCCGGATTAATGAATGGAGGAGGCATTTGAACGGTAGGTTCATCAAGAACAAGACCACTTCGAGTGGTAATGGCTTTCAATTCACCCTTCGGGTTAGCAACGGTGTTGCTAAGGAAAGATCCCGTACCCAAAGTAGAAGCGATGTTCATTTGAAAGAAACTAGCCATCATGTTCTTAAGCTCATTTGTTTGATTTGACATTGAAGCTTGAATCGAATTTTGCATTTCATTTCTTAACTTATTTTTCACATTGTTAATTTGAGTTTACATGGCTTTCATGTTAATGTCATTCATTTTCTTAAATTTCTCCAACTCACTTAAAGGAACACTTTGATTTTGTTGAATTGGAGCTTGATAATTTTCATTTTGATTGAAATTGTTTCCACGGTTATATCCTTGAGGTTGGCTAAAACGGTTTTGGTTATTTTGCCCATTTTGTTGAACAAAACCCGGTGGTCTTGTTTGATTAGCCACATCTGGAAGACAATAACCGACATTACCCTGATTGTAGTTACCCGCAGCTGCTGCAACGTATCCTTGAATATTATCCTGATATTTCGGGAAAGTGTTGCCATCGGCGGTGAGATACTGATAATAAGGATGAGCACCACCGCAAGTAACACAAATCTCCTCACCAACATTTATGGAAGCTGGAGGTGGGGTAGCTTGAAATTGTTTAAGAATAGCTGTCATGGCGGTAGTCACAGTACTCGTCTACTGATTTACTGCATGAGTAAGTTTGGCTATATCGAAAGACTATTATCTGGTTAGAAGAAGTGATAGAACTCGATGACTCATTCCGTTGAGCGGAAGTATCCAATCATTGTATGGTGTTCGGTCCAATATTCCTCGATGAATCATAACACTCTTCCGAGGCGCCTTTTTCATTAAAGGTCCAGCAGTAAGCTGCAGTTGAGGTATCTACAGATGCCTTAACTTAACCCGTATAAAGAAGGTATCTATTTGATCACGGCAACAAATGTTGTGGTTAAGACATTGATCAAGTTGAAAGCTTATAACTCCCAAGCTTCGAAACAAACGACTCATGTCGGTCTTTGACAGAAAATTTTAATATCATTTCTCAACTTGGTCACCATAGAGGGTGGAAGTATTTTTCGAGAAATATTTTTGCCATTTGTCGAAGATTTGATAGAATTCCTTGGTAAAGATCAAAACCAATCGGCGGCAGCAAACGATCTTGCAAGGAGTAAAAAGGAAGAATGTAGACGAAGGGGCGTCATCGAGACCCTCATTCACTTTCATGCTTTGGTTGACAAGCAAAAATTAGTTGAGATGCTTGTTGGCATCATCACCCGGTCCGCGAAATGGACACGAATTTTGAACTTGTTGAAATCATGTCCATTCTTAAAGTCAAAAGTCGCAGCTTAAATTGTAATAGGAGCAATTGGTCCACCTCGACCATCTAAAGACGATTGGCACAACTCCTCCATAGTTTAGAGGTCGGGAACTGGTAAACCACCTCCTCCGGCGGGAGGTGGTCCGGCACCACCGGCTAAGGTTCTTCAAAATTAAAAGGTTCAACAACTACCGGTGGGGCTTGTTGTTGAGGACGATTTTGATTTCGAGATTGAGAACGAGTGCGCATGCACTCAAACTATAAAAAGAAAATTTACACTAATTTTTTTTTTCAACAATTTTTCACAATCTATTTTAATTACGGACAAGACACTTAAAATTGATGGTGTGTGTTGGTGGAGGTGGGGATCTGGTTCCTAATAATCAACAAGGCTTCAATCGATATCTCTTTAAAAGAATTTTAGTTTTAAAGGTGAGCAGTACGTCGGCTTAGTGACAAAAAAGCAAGTTTTTGATTCTTTGTTCGTGAACTTATTAATTGATAATACTTCGGTTGAAATGTAATTATATGTCGGTGTTTCTGTTTTTACCAACCTTGATGAATTTTTATTAATAATTAATGACAAATTTTTTTTTATTATATATTTTTTGATTTCTGATTTTTTGGTTTTATTTAAATATATAAAATTACTCTAAAAAAAGAAAATGAAAAATATTTTAGAATTTTGTATTTTTTATAAAGAAAATAACTCCACAAGGAAGGGTCTTCAAAGCACTAATTTTCAAACTTCGAAACGACAAACGCTTTTACTCCTCCCCGGCAGCTGCGCCAAAATTTGATTGTAGTAAATTCAACCCTTTTTATATAAATATATAAATATAAATAAATATAAATATATAACAAGGATCAAAATCCACAAAATCAATGAAACCGAGAGTAGTATAGGATGATATTCCCGGGTCGTAGTCCCAACGAGGAGTGAATTGGAAAGTCGAGAGTCGGTTTGATATTTGATGTTTGAATGAAAAATATTTGGATTTGGTTTTTCTAATTAAAATGCAAAAACGATTAAGAAAATCCTAAAAATGAAAGCTAAAATGATTTAAACCTAAAACGTAGACGAAAACGTAAAAACGCGAACTAAAAAAAACTAAATTATCAAAAACTAAGACCTAAAATGATTTTTAAAATTGTTATAATCTAAAATAACTGAGTTAAAAGAAAAATTAAAGAAAATTCTAAAACGGAAGCTTAAAAGTGTTAAAAACGAGAAAACGAAAATCGGGCCCGAGACCCGTGCTTTAAAAACTCAAAATGTGCAAAAATGACCTCCTATGAAAGTTTTTCTATTTTTCCTAAAGTGTAAGTATGACAATAAATTTTTTTAAAAAGAAAAATATATTATTGAATTTATTTAATTTTTACTTAATTATAAACAATTTAAGAGAAAATAAATGATAAAAAATAGTAAACAAAATGGGAAAAATCCCAAAAAATGCAGAAAAATAAATTAAGGTGGGCTGGTTCTAAGAAAAATAAGCTGTTGGTCCCAGCTTATCAAATAAGCAGCGAAATAAGCTAAAAAGGCTTATGGGTTATGGGCTAAACCAAGACCCATAAATGAATTTAATTTTTCACACTTAGGTTGGATGAGCTATTGAAGCAAATGGTTAACACGTATCGCATTTAAACGAGAGGTCAGGGGTTCGAGTCCCGGATCCCAGTCCCCCCTATCCCCTTTTTATATGCTACAGTAACTTTTTTTTTGTCCTTTTTTTTACATAAACAAACTTATTAAGCACATATAGATGAACATTTTTTAAAACTACAACTATTTTTGAAACTTATCAAATAAGCAGAAAATTAAGCAAATTAATGGGCAGAATTCATTTTTTAACTAGAGCACTAAAAATCCTAAACTCCTGGCTTATAGAGGCAAATTAAGTAAGAGAAGACAAAAGATAAGCAAGAACAGATAAACACCTAAGCTAAATAAGCTAATGCAATC
Source organism: Tanacetum coccineum (assembly GCA_026074375.1). Lineage (NCBI taxonomy): Eukaryota > Viridiplantae > Streptophyta > Magnoliopsida > Asterales > Asteraceae > Tanacetum > Tanacetum coccineum. Next base: position 22,841 of record BQNB010015533.1, read on the forward strand.
AAAATGGAACAAGGAAAAAGAACCCAGATAAGCTGAAAAAAAAGCTATAAGCCTTTTAAAACAGAGAAAACGCATGCCAACAGGTTAAGGACAGCTTTTGGGCGTATTTTTTAAGCACCCCTAGAGAGAACCTTATGGCTAAAGGCTTGAGGGGAATTATAGACTGACCAACTGGCTATAAAAATAAGCAAAAAGATTGAAGTTTGGAATTAAAATAAGCAAAGAAAAAGTGCTGGAAAGGTAGCTGTCACAAACAGCACTTGCTGTTTGGTTTTTGAAAAGAGAAATTGGGACAAGGTGCAGGCTTAAAAATGAGCTACAATATAAGCTCAAAATGGAAAAGCAACTTGAAACAGATTGAGTGTAACCTAAGGGAAACTTATGCTCAAAAAGCTAGAAACTAAAAAACTTTTTTTTTGACTCAAAATTGAAAAGGAAAAAGGGCAATTTTACTCAACCAAAAATTTTGACAGATTAGGGAAGACACAAGGAAGAAAAAAGGACTTTTCTCTAATGCAATAAGGACTTAGAGGACAACACAAAACAAGGGCACAAAAGATGTTTTTGAAAGCTTAAGCAGAAAAGGTGTTTGACCACAGACTATAACTAACAGGTTAACACCTTTTGATAAAAACATAAAAACAAAATTTTTAAGACTCAATCACATTTGGAAATTTCCCAGATTAAAAAACACTCAAAATTATTGCCAAGATTGCCAAAAGACCACAATGGTTTTTTAAACACCAAATGACCCCACTTGGGGTGTTAACCAAACACCCTTTTTAGGTTTTGAAATCAACTTTTTAAACTAAAATTTAGGGATTTAAGCTAAGATAATCAAAAACAGATAATGACAGACAAAAGTTGAGCAAAGATAAGCAAAAAGCACACAAGATTAAGCAACTATAATAAGCTAATAAGATATGGACAGATTTAAGTAAAAATGGACAGTTTTAAAGAACAAGCATGAATAAGGCATACAAAAGCATAAATTAAGATCCTATAAGCATAAATGACAGTTATAAGCATGAAAAACAGGAAATAAGAACAAAATAAGCAGATGAACAGTGAAATAAGCAAAAATGTAAAAGAGTGACTTACAAAGAGTCCAAGCTAATAGCTATGAAATAAGCTTCCAAAAGCTTTAAAAACAAATCCTAATGCTTACCCTAACTCTAAAACCCCCATGCATTCCATTATTAACAATGCTCCTTGCTTTCTTCTTTTTTATATATATATAATTATAAATATATATATATATATATATTATATATATATATATATATATATATTTGGAAATTTTGAGTTTTTGACAAAAAATGAAACAAGCTTTCAAATAAGTTTTGGATGTCTCAAAAGGCTTATAATAGAGCTTATAAACAGAATTTGAAAGACAATAAATTTAAATGACAAATATTTAAAGAAAACACATAAATTTGACAAACTTGAAAAAATAAATTGTCAAGTATTTAAAGACAGTGTTTAAAGACAGAAAGTAATTGTGCATATAGTATTAAAATTGTTCAAATTTAGGTTACAAGCTTTTTTACTCTATCAAAAATTCCACCTTTCTCTTTCTAAATGAAATACAAATGATACTATTTAATAACTAAAACCCTAAGTTCTTGAGGCTCTCTTCTTTGTTTCTAGTGTTTTATTTGTGAGGAGAAAGCACAAACTTGACATTTTTGCCATTGATTAAACTTGGTGATCATCAAACAATCTACACGCCTGATCATAGTTGACTTCTATTCTTGGGCCAATAATAGGGGTTCAGATTGCCAGCTTTGTCAGAGTCCATTGATTGTGGTATAGAGGGTTTTAAGGATTTAATGAGTTTTTGTTGGTTCTAGGAGTGAGAGACAATGAACAGTACTTGGGTACTTGGCAACTTTAGCCCCTCATGTTATATAGATATATTGCAAGACTCGTCCTTTGCATTGTAAAGTTACTTTGTGACTTGACAAGAAAAGTCCTCAAGTGGTTTCTACTTAGTATTAACCAAGCATGGTCCTTTGTCTTAACTGAGTAACAGTTAAGGAGGGTTGGGCTAAACAGAGTTAAGTGTTCTTTAGGCTTTATACTTGCTTTTGGGCCAGGTAAATAAAACAAAGGGATTGGGCCTTTATCTTCTATAAGTCTTCAATTAATACAATAATGGGCTGACCAGGCCCATTAGATAGGTGCGGGTTGGCCCATTAAGTATTTCTTCTTTACGGCTTCGTCTTTGACTTTTGTCGGGGTTGACTTTTTAACATTTGGCTTGATTTTGACTTTTGCTTCACGCTCTTTCCGTTCTCGTGCTCGGTTTTGTCTGTTTTTGCTTGATTTTTCATCCTTATGTCGGATATCCGTTTCCAACACAATATAAGTTAAAACATACAAATACAATATATTTTTGGTATGTTTTGGGTCATTTAAGTCCGATTTTAATGGTGAAAGGAATGTGTAATTAAACACATACCAGTAAGAATCAAAAAAATCACAATTATAGTAATCCGGGAGTATGATTCCCGAGTCGTTATCCCCAACAAGGATTGCAATTGAAAGTCGAGAGTCGTTTTGAGAATCGATGCTTGATTGAAATAAGATTATGATTGGATTATCTAATCTATGGGAAAATTAATGTTGCAAAAACTTAAAAATAATTAGGTAAGTACAAATTTAAACTAAAAACAATAAAAAACAACGCAAAACGAAAATCTAAACGGGCCCTAAAAACAACTCTAAATTATCAAAATTAAGTCCTAAAATGAAATCTTTTTTGGGTTTTTATAAGTCCTTAATTGTCCTAAAAAGCTAGGAACAAAAGAAAACTAAGACCAAAAACGGAAAAGATTTATAAGCTTAAAATCAACTAAAAAATCATGAACGGGAATTCATCCTGTTCTTTAAACATCCAAATTTTGCAATTTTGACGACTAACGAAAGCAAATATAATTTTCGCTAGGTTCGGTAAAATGTTTAAAGAAAATTTTGCTAAAAAAAAGAATTATATTTTTTTGACTTTTTTTATAATTTTTTATGAATTAAAAATGATTTACATGAAATTAAATGTTTAAAAATACTAAACTATTTAATAAAAATCTGAAAAAATTAGCAAAAGTAGCTTGAACAATGTAGAATCTAAGAAAAATAAGTTGGGAAAAACAGCTTATCAAATAAGCAGTGAAATAAGCCAATAACGGCTAATAAGCTAAAAGGCCTAAAATATATATAAAAAGATTGATTTTGCAAAACTAAACTGAAAAAGTCCCAAGGGCGAGTTGGTAGTAGCGTAATGTGTGTGTAATAAAAACGTTTGGTTCAAATAGGGGAAGAGGTCTCGGTACGAGGTCCTCTCACCCTTGACTTCCCCCAATTCCCAAATGTTTTTTACATGCCATTTTTACAACTTTTTAGAGGGCTTAAAAATAAGCAACTTATACAAAACAACTTTTTTTATAAACCAAAAATACACGAAATAAGCTGTTAAAAGTGGTAGAATAAGATAAACACTACTAAGCTATAATATGCTAACTGTTTGGCAAATTAAGCACTAATAAGCTAATGAAAACTTAAAATAAGCTAAGACAGATAAAAAGGCATATCTAAAAAGCACTTAGGAACAAAAATAAGCAACTACAATAAGCTAGAATGACATTTTAATCAAAAAGCTATAAAATTTAGAAATTTTAAGCTAATAAGCAAATGAGCTCAAATAAGCTCTAAACTAAAGAAAATAAGCTAAAATGGGCTTAATCTAACCTAATAAGCTAAACTAAACCTAGAATAAGCAAAAGCAATAAGCTAATAAGCCTAAATAAGCAAATAGCTTTTTGGCCAAAACTGTTAAGCCAAAAGGCCAAGAGGGACTTTTCTAACTTAAAAATAAGCTAGCAAAAGGATCCTTATGGCTTAGTGGCTTATACCACTAAGAAGAATGGCCAAAAAGCTACAATAAGCAGCAAATAAAAAATATTTTGAAATTCAAATAAGCACTTAAAAAGCTTCATGAAAAGGCTATCTCACACTGATTCAACACTTAGACAAATTTTTGCTAACTTTTGCAATCTTAACAAAACCACACTTTTGAGCTTAAAAATAAGCACACAAACAGATCCTTATGACTATATAACCTACAAACAGATTAACTTTAGACCTCAAAAAACAAAAATCAACACTCAAAAAACATTTTGAAATTCAGGATAAACAACAAATAGCATTTGAAAAAGCAATTTCTCAATTTTTTTCAACACTTAGCACTTTTGACAGTTTTGGCAAAAACTTAAAACAACAATTGCAGGCTTTAGAGCTTTGTTTCTAACCTCTTTTAACGCATTCATAAACACAAAAACAACAATAAGCTAAAGCACAATCCAATAAGCAACTAAAATAAGCTATAACTTAACAGATTCAAACAATGAACTCTTAAAACCTTAATTTTGAGTTTTAATACTTAAAAACTTTTAACAACTGAATTTTATGATGATTTCAAGTTAAATTATGGTGACCGAAAATACTTAACTCATTTTGACCCGTTTTGTCCATCAAAATCAGTTAAACCAATCACCCCTTTAAAAACTAATTTTAACTTTTTAACTTGATTCAGACTGTTTTAAGCTAAAACTTTTAAAAACAAGATGTTAACTAAGTAAAACAAGAAATATTAAGCAAATCTTAATAACAAATAAGCACTTAAATAAACTGAGACAGATTATGCAATTATAAGCTAAAATAGACAGAAATTTAAGAAAACTTAAACTAATTACTTCTAAACTACAAGACAAGCATTTTAAGCAATAAACATCATAAATAAGCAGTAGTAAGCACAAATAAGCAGTAAATAAGCAATGCTACAGTGAAATAAGCTAAAACTTGGAAAAAAGAAACTTACAAAGGCCCTTGCTTAAACAGGGCAAATAAGCTCTAGCTTGTATAAAACAAGCTAGTAAAACCCATAAGCTCTTCCATTGTAAGCTTATCATCCATTTGAGCCTTTTAAGGGATTTTTAGTGAACTGGGACTTAAGCTTTATAAGTTATAGAAAAACTTACAATGCTTAAGTTAATAGCTTAAGAAAGTTGTAAAAAGAGCTTTTGTTAGCTTGTGAAACAGTTTTAAAACATAATAAACTTTAACTTAGAAACAGGATTATAACATAAAAACTTAATTTTTCATTAAACTTTATAAATCAGTACAAGGCTTAAAAAAGATTACAATAAACTAGAAAACATTAAAATATAAGCTGAAAACTAAAAAGCTAGATAAAAAGACTAAGTGCCTCAATGGCTTACAAAGGAGCATATTTATACTAATCGATAGAAGGTTCTAGGTCTTGTGCTTCTTTGCTGAGAGGGCTCAAGCTGTATTTCTTATGTGAGAGAGGTCTCAAATCAATCTTAGCCTTCCATTTTGAGTAGTGTCCAAGTTGTATGATCTTGTTCTTTTATTCTTTGTCTTCTTTCATAGACGAATAGAAATGCAAGGGATTGCCAAGGTGGAAATTGGTGGGATAAGGTGTGGGGTGTGTAGACAATGTGGAGAAGAAAGGGGAACAGTGTTGGGGTGAATTTGGCGGGTAGTGGAGACAGGGTACTGAAGAAGATGTACAGTGTTCTCGGGTCTAATTTGAAGTTTGGGAAATGGCAAGAAAGGCCCGTGAAAGTATATAGGTGTATGGCATTCATAGTCCTTGTGGTGATACAACTTTGGTCCTTGGAGTTTATAAATGTTTACACCGTTAGTCCTTAAAGGACTAACGGGGGTGTTATAAAAGGGTAGCGGGTGTGGTGTCTGGCTTGGTGTTTGGGCCGATTATAAAAAGGAATGGTTTGGGCTTTTTATTAAGGTTTAAGGGTTATCAGATATAAGTGGGCTGACCCGGGCCCAATAGGTGGGTACGGATGGGCCTACTTTTGGAAGTTTAGTTTTTCGGGTTCGGTTTTCGATGCTCTTTCCAAATCAATTTCCCGGGGTTGACTTTGACTTGACTTTGTTGACTTGGCTTTGATTTTGATTTCTCTTTACCTTCTTTCCTTTCTCATGCTCGGTTTTGTCATTTTGGCTTTGATTTTTGTCCTTTCCTTGGATATCCGTTTCCCGCACAATATAAATGCAAATGCAAAACATACAAATACAATGTATTTTTGGTACGTCATTTAAGTCCGGTTTTAGTGGTCAAAGGTATGTGTAATTAAACACATACCAGTGGCTTACCCGTCATGATCTAGGGAAGTGTAGTAGCATCCAAGCCTAAGGCAATGCAAGAGACAACTGAAATGGAAATTGAAGTGATGGATAAAAGAATTGGCACTTTTGCTGACCGTCAGACAGAGAACAAGAGAAAGCCATATAATAACCAACAACCACAACAACACCACCAAAACAAGAGGCGTGTCCTCACGCAATGTATAAGAAGATTCGAAAACTAAGAATCTCGATCCCCCTTAACTAATTAATTCGAAAAGTAGTAATGTGTTCATGAGGGGAATTAAAAATCAAGGAGTTTAGAAAAGCCCCGTTTTTTACATTTTTTAAACGATATACATTATTACCATATCATTTTTTGTATTTTTCCTTTTTTAGCAAACTAACATAATTTGAATTTTGGTTATTTTATAACCTTTAGGGATATAGAACATGATGCATTTCGATCCTGAGTAGAGCCCCAAAAAGGATCAAATTCATTGTCCTAACGTTTTCACTCGCTTCCAAACCAAGCTTAAAACGAATCACAGTTTAAATATAGTTAAGATGCTAACATACTCATAATTTGCCAACTTGTGAATTTTCACTCCCGAACAATTTATTAATATTTAGGTGAATGTGCTATTTTGAATTTCAACCATGGATCAACGTTTTGCAACATAATATGATTTACGTTCCACCGAAGAATAATGAGTTTGAAGGCGAGATCATCCCATGTAGCGACTTTCGTCTCGGCACATCCCAACCTTGCGGCTAAGTGACCAGGCTTTTGACACCCCACAGAGACTAGTATCGGGACTCACGGACCTTAGGTTTCAAAAACTCTTAGGTTTCCCGTATATACATAGCTTGCTTAAAATGAAATAGAATAGTCAAAGTTCAAAAGCATATTTAAATTTAACAAAAAGAGATCTATTTATTAATTCAAACTTAATATTAAACATAACATTTATGCAATTGTAACCCTCGACTCCTTTAGAAGGCTGAAATGTTTGGTGAGCCGGCAAGATGCAACAAACTTTTATCAGTCTCGGATTTTTATTCTTACTATGGGCTTTCTTAAGAAGGCTGTAACATCGGTTGTCTGAAGGTCTGGAAGATACAAATACTTTTATCAGCCACTAGTTATATTTATTATATATTTTTTCATAATTTTTTCATAAAAAATAATATTTTTTTTTGTTTTTTTTAATTATTACTTTATATAGAGAAGACTTCTTTTTGAAAAATCCAAGTATAAGTTTGAACTAAGACTAAAATTTTTGCTATTAACTACATAAAAATTGTTGATTTAAGTTTAATCTCCAAAAATAGCACGTATTATTAGTTCGGTTAAGAGCTTATGGAGAAAAGCACAATATTATCATAACGAGCTTTAAGATTTCCAAATATCCTTTTTTGCATCCAAAATCATAATATCTATTTTTTCGTTTCTTCCGCGAATTTCCGCGAAGGCTTAGCCTAAAAGTTAAGGAACAAGCTAGAGCTCAACACGCTCGATCGAGTCAAAATTTATTCTTATTCTACCCAGCAGGAAAGTCAAAATTGTGACAAAACACTTATTTTATTTTTGAAAATTTTTAAATTTTTTCATTTTCATTTTTTTTGAATTTTGGTGGTAAAAACGGGATTACGTAAAAACAACGGCTGCAGGCACAATCAAATCGATAGATCCCCCCATACTAGAGTTAAACATTGTCCTCAATGTTTTAAGAAGGGTCTCTACGTAAATCCTAAGTCGTTTATTAAGTATGCTTAAAGATAAACGTTAGTCGATAAGATTTGGATATTGGATTTCCCAAATGAAGCTGAGGGTTTGAAGCTCGAGTGATCGAAGGACAAAACCGCGAGTACGAGAGGCTTTAAAAATCTGGGACAATCCTAGACAATCATAAAAACATAAGCAAACGAGAAAGGAAAAAGGCAAGCCTCTCACAACAAAAACACTTATTCATTACTACATAAGATAACTAGGATAAGCTTGGGTGGCACTCCCCACGAGGTTGTTTTAGGGTTACTTAAGCTTGATCCAATCCGGAAATCATTTGTCTTAGGGAAGGTTGGAGATCGGGAAAACACAATTTTGGTACGTCCCCTCCAAAGTAGTGCTTAATTCGATGACCGTTCACCTTGAAATTTGGCCCGGAGTTTTTGAGATAACTCAACGGTGCCATATGGAAAGACTTGGGTAATGGTGAACGGTTCGGACCAACGAGATTTTAACTTGCCCGATAACATCTTCAATCAAGAGTTAAAGAGGAGGACTTGATCACCGACGTTGAAAACACGGTTTTTGATCTTTAAGTCATGGATCCTTTTTGTTTTCTCTTTATAGATCAAAGGTTCTATAATGCATAATTACGGAAGTTATTTAAGTTCATTGATTTGTACCTTTACGGTGATCACCCGCGGTCTTAACGGTCAATGTATTGCTTTGCTTCAAGACCCTAGTAAGGCTTTGTGCTCAAGCTCGATCGGTATATGACATGCCTTTCCGTACACGAGCTTGTATGGAGTACACCCGATGGGTGTTTTGTAAGCGGTACGGAAGGCCCAAAGTGCATCATCTAGTTTGTCCGACCAAGATGCACGGTTCTCGCCCACGGTCCTTTCAAGAATTCGTTTCAAGCCACGATTGGATACCTCAACTTGCCCACTTGTTTGTGGGTGATACGCGGTGGAGAGACGGTGAGTAACTCCGTATTTAAGCATGACCTTTGCAAATTGGTCATTGCAAAAATGAGTTCCGCGATCACTTATGATAGCACGAGAGACACCGAATCGGGCGAAGAGAGATTTAAGAAATTTGCAAACAACTCGGGTGTGTTGTGTGGGAGAGGCTTTCGCTTCGACCCATTTTGACAAATAGTCGACAGTCAAGAGTATATATTTGTTCCCTCGTGAAGATGGGAATGGCCCATGAATGGATGCCACAGTCAAAGTATTTCACAAAAACTATGGATGGATTTTAAGCATTTTCATACGTTGCAAAAATTTTCCTTGACGCAGGCTAGAGTCATGGAATTGTTGACCAGTCATTGGGCATCTTTGTAAATCGTGGCCAATAAATTCCTAAGTCAAAAAACCTTTTTGGCAGTGTAGTTGAGCACGTAATGTCCCGCCGGTGGGTTCCCTATGGCAGCTCGATTGAGGATTTAACGTTCTTGTCCAGCAAAAACACGCTGGAGATTTGATCCGCACATATTTTGAACAAATATGGGTTGTCCCAAAAGTGAGTGTTAAATCTTTGCAAAAACTTGTTCTTTGTTCGGACGACTCCTTTAACAATGAAATTTCCCCGCGTGGTAATTTGCATATGGCAAAACAAGGGGAGGTACTTGAGTTACCACATAGAAAAGAACCATATTCAAGGGGATTCTTTACTCCTTTGGCTCATGAGCACATTTTCATAAGGTTTTCTAATCGGGAAAGATTGGTTCTGTGCCGCGAGATTCTCGGCTCCCTTTGTGTCATTACTTTAATGTAAACTCTTGAAGGAGGAGAACCACAGATAGCAATCTCGCTCGGAATCTTTTTAGCAAGAGATATTTTTAGGGGGTGAGTTTAGTAAGTGATCCGTATTAACTACTGCCTTATTGTTCAAGACGATGGTAAGACTAAATTTTCTAAGGCATTTACACATGGCTAACATTTTTTCTGCCGTCGTGGTGTGTATGCGATTCCACCTCGATCATTGTTTTACTTAGCATGTGTATAGGACCTTAAAGTGTTTTTCATGACCGTTGCCCCCAAGACTGCACCTCTCGCAAAGTCGCTTGCATCGCACATAAAGCTCAATGGGTAGGTCCAGTCCGGGCATTCAAGATTGGAGCTGTTGATCAGTAAGTTTTTTTCTTTAACTATCAAAAAGCTTGAGAATACATTCATCAGTGGAGATGGATGAACGGGTATTCTTCTTCAAGAAGATGGTTATCGGTCGGGAAAATTTTTGGAAAAATCCTTTAATGAACTTGTCGGTAGAAACCGGCATGACCGAGAAAACTCCGAACACCCTTAACGGTGGTGGGATGAGGTAACTTAGCAATTACATCGATTTTGGCTTTATCAACCTCAATCCTATTTTTGGAAATCTTATGGCCAAGGACAATGCCTTCTTTTACCATAAAATGACTATTTTCCCAATTTAGACAAAGATTGGTGTCTTCACACCTTTGAAGCATTTATCTACACGATGGAGGCATTTGAATGAATTCCCAAAGATCCGAAAAGTTCATCATGATGCAGACTTCCATCGTTTTTTTGATCATATCATGAAAGATAGCCATCATACACCTTTGGAACGTGCCCGGTGCATTGCATAAGCCGAAAGCCCTGCGAGATAGTATGCAGTTCGTAAGGACAAGTGAATTGTGTCTTTTTCTTTATCTATGAGGATCGATGGGATAATTTGAAAGTAACCGAGGAAACCATCAGAAAACCCAATATACTCGTTTTTCCGCTATCTCTCGAGCATTTGATCCATAAACGGTAGTGGAAAGTGGTCTTTACGGGTGGCTTCATTTAACTTATGATAGTCAATGCATATACGCCACCCCGTAACCAATCGAGTCAGGATCAACTCATTTTCATCATTTTCAACAACGGTAAAGCCACCCTTTTTCGGTACGCAATGTACGGGGCTTACCCAAGGACTATCCGAGATTGGGTAAATTAATCTGGCGTCAAGGAGTTTTTCAACCTCTTTTTTGATGACATGTAGGATTTTGGAATTCACCCGTCTTTGTGTTGAACACGGTTTGTGTCTCTTCCATTAGAATCTTGTCGAGTTAACAAAATTACGGGTTTAATACCCTTGATGTCGGAGAGGTTTCCCAAGCGATGGCTCGCTTGTGTGACTTAAAACCCTTTATGTCGAGCGGCTTTTTCACGACACTAGGGTTCTTTAGCAATTATGGGGTAACTTGTCGTCACTTTCCAAAAATGCGTATATTCCCCCCCCCATTCTTAAAGTAGAGGATAAGGTGTTCGGTTTGAAGATTAAATGGGTTTCGGTAAGCATAGTAGAGGTATGTTTCTGTAGTGGAATGTGTGCATACAGAGTTGTAGTTGATAGGGATAGCAGTATAGGCAATGAGATGTAGGATACTGAGTGAGAGTTATTGTAGGGATAAGATGAGCAGTAGTTGTATTTTAAGTTTTTAGGTGTATAAGATTAGGACGGTTTTGAGTAGAAACTTTGAGAGGTAGATAGTTGAGAAGTGTTATGAGAGAGATTGGTACACGATATGGGTTGAGAGTAGATGTAATGGATTTGTTTATTATTGAGAGAGTCAGTGTTAGTTACGTAGGCGTGGTCAGTAGTTAAGCTATATTAGAGGAGTAAGAAGTAGTGGTTATGATGATATTCGATAATGAAGATGGCGTATGAAGAGCTAAGTGAAAATCTGAGTGAATGGATCTATATGGATTGAGGGGTTACGTTAGGAAGAATATGTAGTGAGATTGGTCTGAAGGGGTATGCAGAGAATTAGGTAATGTAAAATTTCATAGAGGGCGAGAGAGTAGGAGAAGATGAATGGGTATAGTTTTTACAGTGCGATGATTCGTCGTAGTATGGTCATATGGAGAGGTTTGTTAGTAGGTCGGAAGGTTAGATGGGATTAGTAGACATCACAGAAAGAAAGGGGAGTAGATGATGACTTATGATGTATTGGCTTGATTTGTAGGGTTAGGATATGAGAGATGTAAGATTGTTTAAAGGTTCTAAGTTGTGAAAGTTGTAATTTTTATGAATCGTTGAACATATAGGTGACATATGAGATGAGAGATTCAGATTAAATAGGAGAGAATGTATAACGTAGTATCAAGGGCTTAGGAAGGATTTGGATAGTAAGAGAATTGGTAAAATTAAAGAACGTACTTTCGTGTAGATTAATACCTAAGGGTTCACCCCTACTGTATGAGACTCAACTAAGAAAAGTCCATTAATATACTAAATAGGCTGACGGGGAGTAGGAAGTAGGTCATATTTGGTGATCATTTGATTCTTTTTAGGGGATATTATACAATATGTTGTTTGGCAATTTATGGAGGAGGCTTATTTTTCCCTGGACTCTTATGGCTCTATTGGCCCAAAACAAACACGAAGGTTTTGAGGGCGCAATTAAATATTGTTATGACTAAGACCCGTTGTGAATGTTAGGTCTCGAGGTCATTCTACTTAAAAGGCACATAATAAGCACAGTGGTTACTATTAATTAATTTATGTTGTGTAAACACATAATTACAATACAAATTCAAGAGAAATATGTTAAGCTAAATATCGGTGGATTAAAAAGATAACAGGTAGAACCCAAACGAGTCGTAGATTGGTTTAATTTTGCCTTTTTCTCAATTGTATTTGGTAAAATGGGCTGGTATAACCTAATAATCGGTATGCAACAGGGAACTCGCGATTACGTAGATAATTTGTAAGGATTCGATAATACATGACTTTCGGGTATTGGATTAATTATTGTTAACGCGCGGGAAGTGTTTAATAGTGGTAATAAATAGATAACCTCTCTCTGATGTGGACCGATTAAGTGAGAAATACGTTTTGGTGAAAGAAGTTTTGGACGCGTTTGATAGTTGGGTGTCGGTTGTTGTGAGATAGTAATTTTAACAAGAGGTTTATCGCCTATTGTGTCTTTGTGGCTCTTTTATTTATGGGGACCATCTATTTTTATGCTCCTATTATTGGATACTGGATTTCGTTGATTTCATTGGTGTGGGGGATTGGGGTGGTTATAAAGAGATTTAATTGGTAAACTATTTTCGCATATATTGTTGCCATTAAAAACTCTTAAATTTAGAAGGAGTGGTTTGGGGGTCGTAATTAAATTTAATTTTATAGATGAGGGAGGTTGGTAGAGACTCTAGGTCGCTATGGTTTCGAGATACTAGCGAGCGTCATACGTATTTTGAAGAAAGCTCGCGCAAATACGTGATCAGGCGTGTTAATGGGTATTGTGGCATCTTCTTCGGACGTTTGGGCTCCCGCGAAGGAATGAGTAAAAAAATATGTTGGCTCGCAATTATAAATTTTTTGTCCTCTCATAGGGCATAAATGGGTGGGATTACTAACGCCGTAATTTGTCCTTGAGCAAACCTTTTTTCTTCGTGAATAAAATACGGAGATTCAGTAACTTTTGATTGCCAACATTCGTGTAGTTTGATTCGTTTTTTTCCTTATGTGAGTTATGGGGAGAGAGTATTGGGGTTTTTTTTGGGTTTACGCGGGTCGTAAATTATTTGGTTGGAAAAATGTGTTGTTTTTTCGTAGTTTATCTTTTAGCTTGATTTATTGACCAAAGTATACATCATACGCGGGGCGTCTGATCGTAACATTGGGGGGTATTTCTTTTTGTCATTTTGTTTCAGATGAGGCGAATTTTGGGTTTTCTTTGAAGTTCTTCCAATGGAGTCTATTTTAAGATAACGGCCGTGTCTTTGGTTCCTTAGGTATTGAGGATGGTGTATCGAGATGTTGGGAGAATCAGTCGATCTTTCTTTTAACACTCTGGCATTTTGTTATGCTTTTCAATAACAAAATGTTAGTTCTAATTAGAAAATCGGTCCTTTTCCTTTTATTCAATTTTCTCTGCCAAATACTCGGCTTTATAATTTACTGCAGAATAATGTACAAAAAAATTATTATAGTACAGTATGTCATAACTCTATATTTTTAAGTTTTTAGTCACGCTATTTTTTTCATTTTGGGCAATATGTCTTTATTAAATCAATTTGCGGGGCGTTGTTTCTAACATTGTTACTTGGGATAAGAACTTTGTATTTGCTATTTATAAATAATATAGGACGTTTATTTATTATATGGGTCATCAATTAATTAATCCCCCGCGCTTTTGGGAAATCTCCTAACTTTGTTGGGTCTCATCATCCAAAGTTTTAGCGTGCCCGTTATGTAAGTTTATATATAAAAATATAATGCTATCCCTGAAAGGTAATGAATTTCCGTGTATTTTAAAGGGGCGCTGAATAGTTTTTGTTATTATTCTCCGTCGAAGATTGCTAATAAACAAGTTAATAACACAAAAGCGCAGAAATGAATAAACAAAACCTTCCACGAAAAATATATTAGGTAAGAAATGTTAATATTTAAAAAACCACTCAATAAGATCCCAGATCTACGTGGGGGGTGAAACTAAGAAAACAATAATATTACTATTCTTTTCCCACTGGGTAATATAAACCATGTGAAACAAGCCGTGTTTCTATATGCGCGAAATCAATTTCTTCGGGGTTACTCGTTGGAGAACGGGATTTTTCTGATGGTTATTTCCTATCATTAAGGCTTTGCAAGGGTATCTTTACAACAATTTTGGCCTCCCACCGCCTAATAGGTCTCATAATAAGTTGGAGGCGTAAAGAAAGTTTTATAAAGGCTTTTAATGTGGGGTCCTTTTGTTTTTTTGTATGGAAAGCGGGCTTTTCAGATTGGATCATTTCAAATAGATCAAATTTTCTGTCTACCAGAATTGTGAGGGGTTTGATTTGCCGTTAGCATTAGTTGGACCCAACTCCATAACAAGGCGTGGTCTTCAGGCTGAAAGCACCGAGACGATAGACCACATTAGAGATCCCCGGGTTGGAAGTGGGTCCTTAATTATGGATTCTTAGGGGAAGCGTGAACGATGTTCACGCTAATGTTTGTGCGCGCGCGGGATCGTCACACATCTCCCCAGTGTTTTATCGAGTGAAAATATCATTTTAACCACAAGATCGGTTAAGGAATTGAAAGAAAATTTGGACACTTATAACGGAGTGGTTAGGGAACCTTCTTTTAGACGTGTTGCGCCATTACAAAAGATACAGTTACTCCGATCTATAAATAATCTCAGGTAAGAGTGGGACTAAGACTGACTGGTGAATGCAGTTATAACATTTGGCCAATAACTCGCAGTAACAGGGTAGAACTAAGCGGCACTGTGGCGCATGTGATGTGATTTGATTGTATAGTTTCAGGATCTTTGTCGCCACCTCGATCTGCCGTCAGTCTTTATCTGCAAGCATAAATTCATACACAAATTACATCATGCGAGGAGGCTAATTGTTTTGCAATTTGATTAAAGGGTGTTGGGTGGGAATTTTCGATTAAGTTGTGTTAATTTGTTGTTGGTTTTATTTATAAAAATAATTCAAGGAGAGGAAAGATGAAATTAAATCACAATAAATAGAATTATAAGCGGGTGCTAACAAGTAACGCGTTAAGGAATTGTAGAACTACTTTTTTTCCCGCTGGGGGGGGGCCCTGGGTTTTAATTATTGAACCTAAATGACCAAACAAAGATATTAAAACAACGTTCTTGATGTCATAGAAGGATAAAAAATAAACATAAAAATTAAACCAAAAAAAACCTCTAAGTTGGCGTTCCCATGTAAAACCGAATCATAATAAAACTTTCCCCATTTTCATCCTAAAGAAAAAGTTTTACATTGTAGCTCTACAGGTAGTGTTAGTGTCGATATCTGTCCAACTTTGTATTACATTACTCTTTACATCGATTGGAATTATTTTGGTGGGGGGACGTATAAGTTTATAGTTCAACGAAAATAAAGCGAATTCCCCCTTCGTATAAATTCCTTTTCGGTATTTTCTTCTTTTTTGTTGGAAACCCGATTGATTCTTGAAACTTTTCTTTTTCTTCTCTCATTTTTATCTTGGCAAAAAAATGTTTTCTTGCATTTTTTTTATAATTTTTTTTATTTTTATGAGATTATTTTTTTATTTTTTTTTTATCTAACTATGGAACTGTTTCTAAATCTCGATTGTTTGGGGTTAGTTTGCACAATTTTCCTTATTCACGGGAATTTCATTAATTAAATTGCGGATAAATTTCTTTCGGTGGATTTGAATATTTCTTCGTTCTGATCGGGGATTATTTCCCACACCAAATTTCTATTGATGAGGAGCTATGTAAAAATTATATTTAGCTCTGAGCTTTGGGATATTAACTGAGTTTAAACCCATTCGCGATTTGGCTAGTGTGTTTCATATCGATTTTCGACTACACCACACCCAAAAGATTAGAAAAGAAATGAAACCCACAAGGACTCGTAGGAAATATCAGACATCTTTAGCCAACTTTTAAGCAATAATAGCCAACTGTTGTTTAATCTAATAAAACTTGACATATCTTCGCTAGGGTTAGGTTAAAGGTGCTAAAAGGGTGTAAACGGAAAGACCAATATATGGTGTAAAATTCCCTAAAGTGGATTTGATTAAATGGTGTTGTGTCTAAGATTGGATTAATTCCCAACTCGCTAAAAGTATGAGAAGTGGGAAGGGGTTATAACACAGGAGTGTTTAGCAAAAGAAATTACTCAATCCGGGTTTGTAGTTTAGTTAAATTGATAATAACAATCTTGTTAGGCGATTTGGTGTGTAAATTTTTAAGACTTTAGCAATTTTAAACAAGGTTACTTCCAATTAGAATAAATTTAAGAATCCATAGATAGCTTCATTATTACGTGGGTCATGGTATACGACATTACTCGCCCCTCGAAGGGCAGGATTCTAAATAAGTTCTTTACCCAAAAAGGCAGCGCATTCGACCTAGTGGCCACAGTCATTATCTTTGTGATTTTTAGAGGTATACTATCCATTTGGGGGGAACCTCGAGACCGACAAGGTTAATATTCCTCAACCTCAATATCTAACAAACAAAGGGTTATTGTGTCTGGGGTGTTATGTTTAACACGAGGTTTATTTGATTTCACAAAAAACAGTTTGCTTGAATATTGGAATTTTTTAAAGTTTATGAGGGCCATTAAATTTTAGATAGCATTCATTGAGTGGTATGAAACAACTTAGGAACGCGTAAATACAGGTGGGTCATTCTAATTTGGCTCATCCATTCCCCCCCCAACTGTGAAATTTAATTTATCTCCAAAGGTTTCTTGCGAGTACTCGTTATTCGAGTAATAAACTATTTAGAGAAATACGTGAAGATATTTTATAAAAAAAGATATAGAATGCGAGAAAAACCAATCATGGTAAATTTTTTGGCTCGGTAGTTTCTCTAATTTGCGTTTTATGGGGAGTAAGATTTCGTGTTGATAATAATATAATCATGCCGTTCTTTTGACGTTTCCCAAGACAGTCTCATATAGACACTGTCTAGGGGGATCTCTAGAGTTTAGTTATACTTACAATAACCAGAAAATCTTTCAATCGGGAATTTCTCTTTTCACGAGGTTGTCCCTGTATTTAAACGCATTTCTCAGAAGAAAATACAAATTTGGCAATTTCTAATTCTTCCGTATGTTAGTTATTTGGTTTGGGTTAGGACCTACGCAATAAAAAATTACCTTAAAGAGTGTTAACAGGGGAGAGTCGGATAAACGCCGTATCCGTTCCCCGTAGGATTATTTTTGCACGTAGTGATGATTTTACCTGTCAATCCCTCCCCCATATATGTGGGGTAAGCGCTAAGTAAGCACGAACTAATATTCACAGGTCCGGGGGAGCGTGATTTAACTTCATAGATGTCAATAGGCACTAAAGGAGTTGATGGGAATGCGGGGTTTATAAGAGACCTCTAAGAAAAAGGGGAAGTCGGTTTAAAAATACGATTTTACACTTTGGATTATTTACAAACTATTGTTTAATTAACAAAAGCGGGGCAAATACGGGCTTTGACTTATAATTGTGTTCAATAACATTTGATAAAAAAAGATTTTTAGATTCATGATAACACATAAATCTGTTTTCAAGATGTAATGACCTTCTAATCTGATTTCTAGTTGCATAGACATCCCATCAGGCAGGAAGTAATCCCCCAATTGGTAAATCCTTAGGCACCTCGGGCCTCTTTTAAAATCACCTTATGGGAGGAAAAGAAACATGCTTTTAAAAATCTGTCAAACTTTATAAGTTGGTAAATTCATTCGGGATTTTATGTATAAGATTCATAATGGCTCATTGTAGGAACCGTCAAGGAAATTTTCTAGTGTATGGGATAATGGCGCAAAACAGATGCCTAGACATTTTCACCACAATGTTAAAGTTACGTTTTTTTCCCCTAAAAAGCTCATGGACAATCTGGAGACTCGACATGATAAGGGGCAACTTACATATAAATTGCCCAACATGGCACCTTGATTGGATGTTGCTATACCAGCAAAAAATCATTCCGCATAAACTTCCAAAACATGGTATATCTAGACAAAATCCGTTGGTTTTCACTCCGTTTTGGGACCAACTGGTCTGGAGGCTAAAAACGCTCACCCTCCGGATGGGGGATGTCCAAATTTCCCTAATAGAATCTATTTTTTAGACACCCAATTCTACGCTCACCACAAAAGTAATTGGATAGATATCATGATAACTGGGGCCTCAGTTAGGTTTATGCGCCCCCCATTATTAGGGCAAAACACGTTTAATCTGGATTTTAAATGGTTTTTTTTTAACCACTTAAGTCCAATTTTGTTAACTAAATATTCAATAGCCATGTTTCTACCTTCAAAAAAAGTTGTTTTAAATTTTCAATTTGATATAGTTAAATTAAAAAATACCTTGGGTGTATTGAACTCATCTTAGTCGAAGTAACACTTGATGTTTATGAAATCAAGTGGATGGGGAAAAAACGTTCACGGTATAAGTGGGGTACCGAATGCAAAACCTAATTAAAATATAAGGGTCGTATGCGTAAATGTTACCTTAATAATTGTACTATAACTCATAAAGTTAGTATAGGTTTTACCACACCACACCTGATAGTTTTTGTTTTTAGTTTGTATAAAATAGTTCAACTAATGTTTTTAAACAACCTCGGTACTTTAAGTTGAACAAAGGTGTATTGTAATATTGATCTTATTCCGTAACATAATAAAGGGTTTGTAGGTTTTTTTCGTCATTCAAATAATTGGGGCAGGGCACCCCTCCATGCTTTAGCCATTTCTTTGCTTTCTTATTTTAAATGTGATGTGAGGGTGGCTTGTTTACTCTTTTCCGGGTTTAGTTGTGTTAGTTTGTTTGCTTGTGTGATGGCTTTTGTAGGGATGGAACCCAACTATTTTTGAAGAATCTTCGTGTTTTTAGGTGGTTTTTAGTTTTTGGTTCCGGTCCTATCCACTCGGAGGCTTCCTTTGCCCTTTTGCTTTGCCCATTAGTTTGGGGTAATCCCGGATATTCCTAGATTTTATATCGGGTCTAAACATCACTATCTTTTAGAACATTAACTTTGGAATTTATAACGGCAGACTTGGCTTAATATTTTTGTGGTACTTTTTTTTTCTCCATTTGATTCGGATTATTGCATGCGGGGTACTTTTTGAGCTTCTCATGTATAGGGTTTTTTCGAGGAGGCTCCTGAGGGGGTGGGGACTATGGGAAAACATTAAGGGAGGAGGACCAATCGTTTAAATTTTTAGTTTTGGGGGTTTATGTATATCATTTCGAGATTTGATTCTTAAGAAACCTACCTTAAGGGCTTCGTTGTTTCTTCACGTATCCTCGTTTTCCCGCAAAAAAATTTTAAAATTTTAAAAGTTATTTATCTTTTATATATATTAAACTTAGTTAGTAAAAAAAAATAAAGATAAGAAAAAATGGAAAAAAAAACTGGCGTGATGCAAAATAAAATCTTATGGATGGGTTGTGGTTAAAATAATTATAACTTAGTAAGGATTTTTGGGTCCGCACGAGATTAGGGGAGAGTGTTCATTGTTTCGTTTGGTGAGACATGAAAGTTAAATCGTTTTGGAACCTGTAGTACCGGTTTTAGTAATTCGCTTAGCTTTTCTTTCGATTGGCGGGGATCGCATTACAAATTAGGATTGAAAAATGTGCTAAATCTTTATTGTTACAAAAGGGGAAAAGCTATATATTAGATTTTTAAATATGCTAAAAGAGTCGATTTTTGTTTTAGGGGCTATAGTTATTCACGGGAAATTCTTATTCTTAGAAATTTTTAAAAATGTTTGTTGATATAGGGGATAAAACCCAAAGAGATTGATAGTGTTAAAGGAATAATAAGTTTTTTGATGCTTAAACATAGAATAGGTATGGTTTTTCCTTTTAAAAAAAGGCTTCATAAAGGTGTTAAAGTTGTGGGGGTCTTTTTTTCTCCCATTTAACGTCTTTGTGTCATCAATTTTAATATATAATTGTTTTAAAATAAATTAGGGGGAGGTTTAGTTCGGTTTTTTTTGGTTAAATTTATTTGTTAATTATAGGGGAAGATTTTCTTTTAGTTTTTTCTTTTTTTGTGAATCTAGATGAGTTACAACCATCAGGGATTTAAGTTAATTTGGCATTAACTATTGTATTGACATTTAATAAATATTTTTATGGGCCTTTTTTATCCTTAAAGAAAGGGGCTTAGGGTATATGGGGGTAAGTTTTTCAAAAAGTTTATATATGGGAATTGTATTAGCCTGTTATTCATTTCCTTAAAGGTGCACTTTAAGGGGTATATATTTGAATATTGGATATTTGTTGCTTTATTTTTGTTTCTTTGTTTACTTAGTGCATATAGTTTTATTGGTATTGGGGCGGTCATTTATGGTTCTTTCTTAAAAGTGCCTAAGGGTATATTTTGACCATGAATTGGTTTACCTTAGGCCTTAAAGTAACCCTTATAAAAAGCCAAATATTTTGGTTTCGCCTCAGGATTGGTGGGGCTTTTAATCTTTATGAACATTTTGGGGAATATCCTTTTTTGAAAGGAATGTAGGAACATTACAATTTATGCGGTTTTTTATACGCGGTTTTTACGAGCGTTTATTTTTGGAATAATTAATAAGTAATTTCTTCAAGATAATAATATTGTCTTTTTTTTTTTTGTTTTAGATAAGGGGTAAGCGCCACTTTGGGTATATGACTTATTAAATTAAATAAATCTTGGAAGGATTACAAATATCTTTAGGTAAATAAAAGGGACGGGAAAGTATTAGTCTACAACGCAGACTAGCGACTGCGTCTAGTGTTTATGTGTCAGTATAGTGTTAGGGTCGCTTTTCAATCCACTTGTGTTTTTCTACGAGTGATCTTTGTTTTGTTTAACAGCATGGCCGAAGGGGAGGGGGTGAAAAAGTATCCTATGGCTAGATGGACGATGGATTTTAGATTTTCTCTTTTTGGAGACCGCATGTTTGTAGATTCTTTTGGTTCCACGTGAATTACTAAAAAAGATTTGATTCACCAGGTAATTAATTGATAATGCATTTAGGGAGCATTATGGGTTTCCACAAGGCTTAGCATTGAATATCAAGTTGGTATGCTCATGGTGTAAATTATTGAAGTAAAATCATAGTAGTTAAAAGAGAATTGAAAAACGAATGTCTTTGTGGGGTTGGAAAGAAAATGGATGAAATTAAGAATGGGTTGTTTTAAGAAATCTTTGTGTATTTTTCCTATGAAAACTTTGCTCCGCACTAAAAATTTACTTTGCATATACGCTTTGATCACAGGATTAGGTTTTTGGGGGAACTCTAAGTTGAGTTTTGGGAAGGTATTTTGGTTTTTTTTAGAAGGATATAATAATTGCGTTGGAGGTGGGGGACCACGAAACCTATCACGTAGTTTTTGGATAGGGGGGGGGAAAGAGGTTAATTTTTGATATGTGGAGGGGAATATTTTTACATTGTAATTCCCATTTTTCTATACTAAAAAAAATTAAGATACCTTAAATGTATTTTCCAAAAAATAGTGCATTTTGTTGCTTGTTCTAAATTGTTTGGTTTTTTGTAATTCTATGCTGATGTTGTAGGGGGACGGAGTAATTGCAAAAAATCACAAGGGGAAAAAAAACAGCCATAAAATAAACCGGGCACAAAATATAAAACAAAAAAAAAAATACAACTCCAAAAACACGAGATGGAAGGTAAAAAGGAATGTTGCACTGAGGGACGGTAAGTATTTTCTAGGCAATTCGTGGTTTTAATTGGTCACAAGATACAAAAATTGTCGAAGATTAAAGCACTGGTCAAGCTAGTTGGTCAAAATAAAGCCACCCAAGAATGTGCTCTAACCGCCAAAAAAAACCTTGAAGTCGTTTTGAAAATATTACCAAAGACGATAGGGCCGCCTTAGCTTGTGAAAATTCGATTTGTCACCATAAGCTTGTATAAAAGTGAATATATATATATTATGCTCGTGGTAGTCCTTTTGTTTAAAGGTCGTAAGGGGCGGGGGCGCATAAGGTTCAGTTTCGCGGGAAGGGGGTCAGCTCTCATTTTAAATTTAACTAAAGCGTATATAATAATCTATCGTCAGGTGTATTAAATACAACCTCTGTTTGTTACTCTGAAGTTAACTCCAATGAGGCCCGTACAAAAGAAATTGTATTCTGTCTACCCCAAATAGAGGCCCAGGGATCTATAAAAAGGTAATCGAAGTAAGTAGCAACTAAAAATGGGCCACTTGTCTCGCGGGAAATCGTGTTTGTTATTTACTGTTTTTAGATATCCTTTTCGTTCATGCTCTAGTTGTCAACGATTGTTTTTAACTTTTTGTTTTTATCTCACCGTGCGCTCGATATTATAAAAACAATAATTGGAAGGAATTAAAGAATATCCGACATTGTTTTTCTTTTGGTCATTATTATGGAGCGGGATTGGGCCCTTGTGTAAAATGGATTACTTGGGGTCTTGTAGTGTACCGTGGGTGAATATCAACGATCAGGCAAGCGCCAAGTGCAAAGCTATCGCTCCACGACAGATGAGAAGGTCCTGTTGAGTGGCAGGGGAAGCTGATGGGTTTGGGGAGTAAAGAGAATGGATTGGTTAAAAGACATGACAATAGTGATCCGCCAAAATGGAGGCTCTTACCAAAACCTTAAGGACGAGAGTATGAGTTAATTAATTTATGCACTTACAAAGTCAGTATTGATATAAAAGAGGTGAGAGGCACCGCATGCACGAAAAGGGGACTCGCCAGATGTAATGAATTGGAGTTGTGACATGGCGGTGTAGATTTTTCATATGGCGCGGAATTCCGTTGTGCGTTCAATCTGCAGTCTAACGGGAGGCATGTGCTACTTTAATTTGCTATGTCCCATTTAATTTAATTAGTAGGGGAATCAAACGGGATAAGATCAAAAACGCTCTTGGACGTGAGTGGGGAAGGCGGGTAAATAGAGCATGGGGGAAAGCTTCACCCTCGTTTCCCTATAGTAAAGCAAGTATCCACGTCATCTCTCACTCATTAAAAGGGAGTGAGAAAGTAGTTGTAGTTTTTAATCGAGATTTAGTAGCTATTAAGTAATGTTTATTTTTTAGTATGATTTGGCTTGATGTGTAGAATTTTGATATTAAATTTCAGTGTATTGTAATTTCCTTGGTACTTATTTCCTTATTTATCCCAAAAGCTCTCTGTACTCGGTTGCTTATTTTTTAATGAAGATGGTTTAGTGATTTCTTTATTGATTGCGTGTTGGTCTTGTTAATTATTGAGTTAGTGTTAATGTGAATTTTTTAGGGCAAAAAGAAACTTAAATGAATTTGGATTGGGAAAAGAAGGGCCTCTTTCAATTTAGTCGGATGTTTCATAAAGCTCGCAAATTTTCTGTGTTTCCGATTATATCGTGCGTATTTGACGTAAGGGAATGCTATTCCAATTAACTTGGAATTACTCCGTGGGGGGAGATTGGAATTGGCGATGCTTTGAGTATTCAATGTAGGTTAAATAAAGTACTTGGTTGGTTTTCAGAGTGTTTAATGTCAGGATTTAAGACTAGGAAGATTTTTTGGATTTAAGCTTTAAGGGGCGTTAAAAGAAAAGAGCGCTTTTAAGAGTGCTGAGGGTGGGCTTTGTTATAATAAGGCTTTATATTGTGTGTAGTATCAAACCATAAGCATGTGGTATTAGCTGCGGAGGTGGTTGTGGAGCGAGTTACCACTTTGCTTTTACATTTTATCTCGCTTCATGTTGACTTTGGTTGTCTTTTAATATTCTAGTGATGCTGTTTTATATCTTGTTAGCTTGTTGAATAGCTGGCTTTATTAGCTTTGTCTTAATTTTTTCTGTATGTAAGTGTAGCTGTATTGTTGCTTTTTTTTTTATAGTTGTTAGATGCTTTAATTGTGGTTCTATTTATTAGTTTATAAAAAAAATTTAGTAAGTTTTCATTTTATATTGTCATTAAAAATCAAGTATAAAAAACCCTCAAATAAATGTAGTCATAAAAACTTATAAGACTTGTAAATTTTGCTTATATAGCTCTGTTTTAAATTTGATATATAATATTAATAAATAATCTAAATTTTTCAATAGTTAATACAAATAAACAAACTTTAAACAAATAAATTCACACTCAAAACCCCAATCTCAATCCACAAACCTTTTTATAAATACACATTTTCCCAAAACACACCACCCTAATAAACATACAATTTTTCAAAATTTCCCAAAAAAACCCAACCACAAAAAAACAAAAATCCCAACAACACTACTTAACCAAAAAAAATAAATACACCCCCACACCCCCTCACCACAACCCACCCCCCCCCCCCCCTCTCTCCTCACAAATCGATCGAAGCCCTCTCACACTGTGTAATCTAATTAATGTAACTTGTGATTAATCTCTAGTATACAACCCTCCCCATCACAACAACACCTTTCTAAATACACTCACTCTCATATACGATCTGTTTATATAATACACCCATCACACAATCTCAATATCTTATATTAATTATATCTCAGTATGTGTGTGTAATGTGTGACAAACACCTCATTTATATATGTCATATAGATATACTTACAACTCATACCACAATACATTTATATCTAAGCCTATCACCCCTACCACCTCCCTTCCTCCTTCTATCAATTTATACTGTGTTCTTAAAATATAATTATTATAATAAATACACCGCACTCTCTCTCACACATATTTTAATCTTTAATGAGTTCTCTCACTCGACACTCTGCGCGAATCAATGTACTCTCACGCGCGACTCATCTAATCTTCGTGTTTACTGTATCATTATTGTGTGTGTGTACAATTATAATTTTTAAGTCCTCAAAAATTATAACCTACCTCACAATTCCACACAGATATATTATATTTTCTTTTTCTCCCAATATATCTTAGTCTGCACTCTCTCACACACCATCCGTGTCGCTACGCTCCATCGCTCTCTCATAATCAACTCTCTCACCAAGAAGTATAGATACTTCTATTTCATTATAATGATTAGGCTGATTGTATGTATAAATGGCTTGATATACTGAATTTTTATTTAACGCCCTTACTCCTCTCTCCTGTAATATTTCAGAGGAGTTAACTTCACTGCAGTCTCCATATTTCTATAGTTTTTAATTTATTGTCAAAACACACACTCTCACCACCACCACTACTTAGACTTAATAACTCATTTTCCTCTTAGATTTTTTCTCTTTATTGTTCTCTAACAACTCTCACGCACATATAGATATCCGTGTGTGTGTCGATATATATACACCATCTCATATAAATAAAAAAAAAACCACAACTCCCCCCCCTAGCTCTCTACCAACCCACTCTGTGTCCTCTTTATTTCTCATTCGCATATCTCACATGTGCTCATTATTAATTTTATAATATACCTCCACTTGTAATATCTATATTTTTGTATATATTCTCGTGCTTCGTCATAACACTTTATTTAGTAACTCTCACCATTAGAGAGACTTTCATAAAAAACTCTCTTACATTATTTTGATTTTTTTCATACTTATTTTATTTTAGTGATGAGTTTTATTCTTAGTCATATAACAGAACTAATTTTTGTGGAGAGATAGCTGATACTAGATCTCTACCTTCTCCCCACACCCCTCTCTGAGATGAGGACATCAGCTCTAAATCAATGATTACTTATTTTTAATTACCCATAAATTTATTATCTATAATTCATATATAAAGTTTTTTAATATCTTAACAATATATATGACTTTAATCTTTTTGTGTGTTCTCTTATTTTCATAATTCTTCCATATCTAATTTTATAAAAATTTCTTCATTTATAATATTTTGCGTTATGGTTGTTAAACTCTTTTTATTTATATCTATTTTCTTATATGTCGTTAATACGTATACTAATAATCCTTTGCAATGCCAAATAATTAACGACGTTACATATCTGATATGATTTTATAATTTTTTTTACCTAATATCGATAAATTATTATTTATTTCTTACTAATAAACGTATGAGAAGTAGTATATAATCAATGATATTAACATTATTTTATAAATTTACTAATTTTTAAATTCATAGATGTACGTCTTTTGGTTATATATTTGATTTTAATTATTATGCCCCACCCCAACTCTCATTACATATAAAAAAACCTCCCCCCCCCCCCCCCTTCACCCCACTCACTCACACACTCACCCAACTACCCTCCCCTTTAACTAGTATGTACTCTCAGAGACGCCACCCAATATGCCTCCTCCTCTTAGTCCTTTATCTCATGTCACCCATATTCAAAAAATAAAAACTATTAATATAAACCTAAAAATTAACAATTTTTAGATATATTAGTTATGAAGTTGTGTAACCTTAGAATACACTCCTACCTCATGTACATAGAGACACACTAATACTAATTTTTTCTTTAATATTGTAAATACTAGTTACAAAAATATATATAGATAATTAGGTGTTTGTTGCTAAATAAATAAAAATTAATATTTCCAATACACTCCCTAATTTAAAAATAATAACAAACACACAAATACCCACACTCTCTCGACTCTAAGTCAATATTTTTCACCTCTTAAAAAACTTATTAATCTCTACATTTTTCGTTTTTAATATTATGATCAGCTTAAAAAGATAGATACACTATTCTTAATGTTTTTTTATATGGTTATACTTGCTCTCACCCCCCCTCCCACTCACTCCCACTATAATCCCCCACCCCCCCCCCACCACTCAGATATATATACTACTATTACATTATATAAAAACTATTCATCCTTCTCTCTCAATCTCCTTAGTGTGGTAAATCTACATTCTCTAGCTTTTAATAAATTTTATCTAAAATATTACAATACACACTCACCACACTTACCCAACACTCCCCCTATAATACGAGATATAATCTCCCATACTACCTATAATACACTCCTCAATGTGAATTGTTCTATTTTTATGTGTCTATTATTTACTATACTCTTGTCAATTCGCGTTAATAATGTTTCACTCTCTGATAGAGATATAGATGAACTCTCCACCTACACTTTTCACTCCTTTAATTACTTTTGAACTCACATATTTATGGATAGTATATTATGTCCATATCTAATAGCACTCAGAGTAGATGTTTAATCATATAATGTAACTTGTTTACATAATTAACAATAAGAAATAAGAAATTAGAAATTAATAAAGTATTTTTTTTTTTTAACTCTCAATTATAAAATAATCATCTAAAAAAAAAACATATACAAAAAAACTACTATCCAATTATCTATAACACTATTAAATCCATTATTTCACAACTAGAATCTAATATATATAATTTGAGCCATACACGCTTCTTATTTTACTTCTAATTTTTTTAAAGAGTATTTAAATTTCCTCGAGCTGATTTATTATTTTTTTATGAAATACGCATTTATTATAAAATATTTAATAAAATTTATAAAATGCGAGCTTTAATATTCCTTATCTTTTTCTTATTTTTAAAATACCCCACCACCACCACCACTCATCATATAACTCTTTGTTGTTTTAACTTTTTACGTTGTTCCCCCTCCCCAATAAACCCTAACTATTATTTTGTCACTCCATTTTAATCATCACTTAATAATAATTTAATACCATGGTTCATTATTAATTATACTCACATAATACATCTTTCGTTATCTATCCATCCCAAATAAATCCCATATACCCTTTTCCACCACCCAATTATATCCCACTAATTTATTACTACATATATACACCCCCCCCCCTATTACCTTTTTATTAATCTTACTAATTACGCTATATTTATATTAATTTTATTATTCCTCTGTCGATCACTCACACATCTACCCTACCTTCTTATTATTTAATGCTTCTGTAGCAAATTAACTTCTTTACTCCTCCTCATGTGTCGCTCCCAGTTATTTTAAGTTCCCACATCCACCCCCAATTCCCCCACACCTGTGTCAGCACGCTCTTCCCCTCATCCCCCCCCCACCCCCCCCACCCCCATAAAAACTCACCAGTTGTAAATACATTATTTTAGAGTTGTGCAGTACTATAATATTTCTGATCTAATCTAATAACTGTCATGTAACGTGTGTGTAACAGATATCCTCTCAGAAAACCATATATGATATCTCCTCACTGTGTACATATGTAGAGATATCATTTTGTCTCACAACACTGATTTACTGATTCTTACTGAAACTACTTCCTACATTTGTTATTTAAATATCAAAACCTATTATATCAATTATATAAATCTGAAGTAGATAGGATTTGATATGTGTGTTTTAACTGGAATCCCAAAGAGAAGAACTCTCTATAAAAGATAATAACTATATTTATTAAAACATATCAATAAAGTGAGTACATATGTTCATTTATAGTGTTCTATATTAAAATCACCTACTTTTTTATCGATACTCAATCTAGACTGTCCCACTCAAACATCCCCCACACCACCCATCATATATCCTATAGAGAAGAGACTCATACAAAACAACACTCCAATCTCGCCTAATTTTTTTAGAGAATATTTTATTCAATAATCTTCTCCATAAACTAAGTGTCTTTCAGAGTACCCTCTCTCCTCTCAGATCAGAGCTTCTTAAACACCATATACTATAACCCACCCCCCCACCTGTGTAACACTACCTCCACTAGATGTGTGTTAATTTTTATTTCTGAAACTATATGTGTGCTTATTTCTCCCCCACAGATACTAACATATATATAAACTTTTAACCTAATCCACACATCGTGTATATATTCATGTTATGTTTTTATATCGTGGATGTTATTGGTGTTTATTATTTGTGTGTGTGTGTGTACCTGTCAATTTATTAATTATATACAATTGCTTTTCTTGTAACTATCACGTAATACTTAAGTGACGCATCACATAGTATCTTCTTTATTTGTGAATACTAATAGAGACAACCACTATAGAAGATTCCTCTCTCTCTCCCCATCTTACTACTACGACACCTTCTAATTCCCCGTGTGTGTGTGTGTGTCTCAGAGAACGTTAATGCGCGCCAAAAAAACAAAACTACAACACTCCCTCCTCTCTCTCTCCAAATTAGATGACGTTCTCACGCTCACGCTCTCTCTCTCTAAGAGATATAGATATAGAGAATATATTTCAATAGTCTTCTTCACATAATTAATAATCTACTTAATATAGAATGAATTTTTCCTTATTTTCTAATACTTAGTATATAGTATAGGTGTGAAATAGCTGTTAGTACAACAGTGGGTTGCTTTTATTTGTCTGGTCGATTTGAATGTATATGTTTAGTCTGTGTGACATAATACTTATAAATAATATATCATTATATAATATTATCAAAATTTTATTTAGTTTTGTATATTATTTAGAATTTAAAGTGATAGGAATGTGTAGCTTTTTACGTACTCTAAATTTTTCTTAGATTATATTCTCTTTTTTCTACTATATTATCAATGTGTGTGACATTTTTTAATACATTTTATTATATACTTATTATATATAGGTAAGTTTATTTATGCAACATCTAGCTACATTCCAATCATATTCCAATGTTTTACTAAAAACTATTATTATTTCTCAATAATTAATTATATAATGTCCTGTATGTCTCTTTAATTATTTAATTTCTTCTCTTACACTCACATTCATACACTTTATAGTGTACATCTCAATTAATTAATGCTGATTTTTTTATTACAAGTGATATACTTTTATTTATTATTTAAAATAATCACAATTTCATTCTAATCATTATCGCTCTTCCAAATCATTACTAAAATATATATCTCTCACAAACCAATCTCCACATCTCTTAACACCACAAAAATATATTCTCCTTTCTTTATAATCCTAATCATAATAATCAGAGTAGATAGATACTAGTGACTACACACCGCTCTCTCCACACTGTACTTTTGAGTGTATAAAACCTACCCATGTTAAAATCAGAGAGGAGAAAGAGTACATTTATTTATTTTTTCTTGTATTCTTTCATCTTTTACTTTAAGAATTGGTAATTAGAAGTGTGCTGATACTTATGTTTTAAATTTGTGACTTTTAAATATTTATGTATATTCATAATTTTATTAATTTTTTAATTTGTGTGTGTTATTATAGAGATAGGATATGTTGTTGGTAACTTAAATTATCTCTAGGACTGAGTCAGCGATACTTTATTTTTTGATTGTGATTCATCTTCTATACTAATTTCTGCTCTGTATGTGTATTGATTTTTTTTTTTATTCTATTTTATATATTAGTATTATCTATGTTATATTTTAATAGGCTCATATTATGAATAATAGTGTGTGTGTAAGATATGACACATCATGTACTCTCCACTCACTCGCCACTCTCTCAATGTCACATAATCAATCATCATCATGTGTGTCTCTCACTCTATCATCTCTATGCTACAAATCAAATATAGATATCTCCGCGCCGAGCACACAGATATTTTTATTTTAATATAATCTATGTTAATTAAATCCTTACTTTAATTTGTATTATTTATATTTTATGTACTCTCTCCTCGCCTTGTGTCTACATCGCGTTGTGTCATTATATTACAAAAGTGACACTAAATAAACACTCCTGTCATCTTTGGTACTCTAACCTCTTCCTCCCATTTGGTTTCGAGTTGTTGTGATTTTATAATGATTTCATTTGAACTTTTGTTATATCTAGGATGAGCACTCACTCAATTTCATCTTAATTTAGTTCAATGTTAAATATAAGTAGAGAGTACACTATAAATGTGTACACACCCCTTCATTGTGGAGTGTGATAATTGTGATTACTCATGAATAGATATTCGTGTAAGAGCTCTTTAGTTCTACGGCGAGCGCTCGCTCTGTTCGATTTTATAGCATTGAATCTACACGTTTACAATCATGAATATGTAAACCCACATTATTGAAATTGAGATATCTCTCGTATATGTGTGATTTATATTCGTCTTGTCATGAGTTGTATATCCCTATTAAGATATTTAAGTATCAACCACACTGTCCCCCACTCCCCTCCCCCTCTCACTGTGTGTATCTCTCTCACCCTCACCACCTCTAGAAGACACACACACCTCAAGTGTAATCACTCACATAGATAACTTATTGTGTATAGATATACGTTCCCACACCTCTCTTGTGTGTGTGTGTTGTAGAGAGATAGACTCCCCGTCCATCCCCCTCCCCCATTACTGTTATTTGAGGTAATCTTTTAATACACATCCCACTCTGTTGAGAGTGCTCCCTCCCCCGACCTCCACGCTCTCGCTCCTATTATGTTTAGATTAACTAAAAAAACTCCAAAACATCACAGCTCACCTTTTTGCACACACCTAAAGCGTGTGTTCTCTCGCTTTTAAAAGTAGATGAAATCTTCATGAGCTTTGAGAGTTAGCGAAAACTAAATATAAGTTCGAGCACCAGTATAATCTTATCGATGAATCTGTATCAACAAAAGCAGCGTGTCATCATCTACTCGTCTATCCTATGACATCAGATCTGCTCTCTAGTAGGGTGATTCACGAGAGATGCTTCAGTCCATTATGCATTGCACAGTATAACTATTAGCGCGCGCACGCCGCATCATCTGTTCTGCAGTCGCGGCACACAACAAGATAAGAATGCCATGTCCCACAATTTGTTACAATACATACGCCTTTCCAGTATGTCGTCTACAACAACAACTCTTGCTGTGTGTGTAACTACCTCCACCCTCTCACTAATATCTCAACGTAATGTACTAATAGACTCACGGTATATTTGTCGCACAGACGCCATATCACAAAGATCCATTGTGCACGACCCTGACAGTCAGACAGATATACCATAGATTACCGGGGCATAGTCTCCGGTACTAGACCAGTACATGTCTTGAATGGCTGATGAGCTCGATGAAGGTGATAATTGTCTTGAGAGATATCGATGTTATATCCTCTAAGCAGGCTCGCGAGGAGGGCGAGATATGAAGTCAGTTGGATCCTAGTTCGCACACTCACTCTCTCGAACGTAGCTAGTATGCCTCGCGAACTCACAGTGTATCTACGCTATCTAGAGACCTACCGATGAGCTAATCGCAGAGATTGTAAGACTACAAGTCTGCTCTTGAGATATGCAGGTCTCTCTCTAAGAAAGTTAAGCTGCTCGCGGAATGGGAGAGGATATATTCTCGCTCAGCCCAAGTAGTCGGAGCTCTCGCTGGGTCCCGTCGCCCCGCGTGGCTCGTCGCTCATAAGCCGCTAGTTGTGAGACGTCATAGACGTCTATACCTCTCAGCACGCTTCGCGCATCTGAATGTTGAAACTAATAGGGAACTCAAAACTGCCTCTCCGAAGTGGCGTTGTTGTGGTGATATGGAGACTTGCTCTAAGAAGCACGTGAATTGGAAAAGCATCGTATCAGATATGATCGCAATCGAGGTTCGCCTCGCGCGCGCTGTTGGGTTGTGTCTATTCGCTGATAGTAGCGAGAGACGAGCATGTCTCTCTCGTCGCTTTTACGTCACTGACATGTTGCTATCTATGCCCTACGACCTACCTCGCCGCACCCGCAAACCGCACCCCCCAACATTCACCAGTAAATGCCTAAATTTACTACACCACCATGCTAGATATCTATCTAGATCTATTCGCGGCATCGCACACAATAATTAAAAAAAATACCGCATATCCGAGGGGACGGGTTCTCAAATATAAAATTAAGAAGAAGTGGTGTTTCTTTCTAAACGTATTTGATTGTCGAACTCCTGAAGC
This sequence comes from Tanacetum coccineum, assembly GCA_026074375.1. Taxonomy (NCBI): domain Eukaryota; kingdom Viridiplantae; phylum Streptophyta; class Magnoliopsida; order Asterales; family Asteraceae; genus Tanacetum; species Tanacetum coccineum. Next base: position 55,944 of record BQNB010015533.1, read on the forward strand.
GCTTAGCGTAGGCTATCGTTTTTAAACAGATATGCGACAATATGGCGGAACGATAAATACAATGGAAGTAGATTAAGAAAAAACTGATCTGCCAGGTCAGCAATCCAGCAAACTAACTATAGTGGTATGTGAGAAAGCACTTTTCGGTTTTATCTGAAAAATTAGAATTGGGCGAGGTTTCACATTTTTTGAAGGATGTATTAAACAAGTGTTTGCTGTGTCAATTAGTTTTTCAAGCTGGTCCTGGTTGTTGCCACTCGCAGATTTTTCGAGAGGGAACAAAATGTTTTCTACAGTACTTTCATGCTGAAATAATTTCAAGAAGGAGTTACCTCCGGGACCTTTTGGAAATTGAGGGAAGTGTTCGGATTGGTGATGTGATGTTAAAAACTGTTATGATGTTTTCATAGATTTACCGTCACTCAGGGGGTGTTAGGCCGCTAGGCGAGTTTTGGTACAAAAAGACGAAAACATCCTGACATTCTCGATTCTTGGGACTTGGGGGAGGAATTCTCGGGCTAAAACCAAATTCGTGAAAGATGGAATATTCAAAATTATGTTTCCCCGTCCTCGTAGGGGGGACCAAACTCACTTAAAGGAAATGAGAAAGAATATCAGTAGTAGAGAGAGATATTAAACCCAAAAATTCAATGGGAGAAGCATGTTAGTGAAAAGCGATGGAAACGATTTTATTTAAGGGCCGCCCCCCCCCCCCCCCCCTCCTCCCCCGCCTCCCCCCGCTAAGAAGGTGCTGTGTTTCCCCCACCACGGATTTTAGCGGGGGGAAGTGTTCAGTTTTAGATCGTTTAAAACGCTCTAAAATTTGATACTTGCATAATAACGGGTTTTTAAATGATAAAGCGTTCCAAGGAAACTTCCTTTAAAAATAATGGCCACGGCACGGGTGTGGGAATATCATGAGTGTGGTCGTTACTTAGAGTGGTACGAATACGGGCTAGACGGTTCGATTCGCAATGCAAGATGTTATCTATGTGTAGCTTGGACATTAATGCTGAGGAGTCTAATTTCGCGCATTTCAGAGAGCAGAGTTTCACATGAGTGTGCAGAGTTCGGGTGTAATGCAAGGCTAATCATCTGAGAGAGATGATGGCAGAATGTAAGATGTATCTGTAGTCGCCCCTCTCCGGGTCATGTAGTCTTGAATCCGTTCAGATGGGAAAAATTTTAGTAAAAATTGTGAATGAAGAGGGAATTTGGATAAGGCGTGCGGGACCTAAATTTTTGCTCTCTCAAACCTTACGTTGAGATTTTGTTTCTAAGGGGAAAGGGTTTTTCACCTCCCGCTACAGATAAAAATTCGGTTTTTTTGAGGAATCTTTTTGGTTAACTGAGTCGATGGTTGGTCTCTTTGGTCCTTGGCTTACTAGTAAAATTGTGCTTCTAAATACCGATAAACAAGATCAATCTTAGTGTTTGGTGCTAGGCGGACGGTGTATCTTGTCTCAAACTTCAAGTAGCTTTGCCATAAAAAAAACCATGTTGTAGTCACTGTCCGACATGGGCCAATACCCCGACCCGGTGTGGGAGTTTTTGCTCTGGTTGCATATGAGATAATCCAATAATTAATAGGGTGGATTAATCAAAAATCCAATCGTGTCAAGGGGGAATTGATTTTAAATCGGGGAAATGTAAATTTTTCTTCATGAAAATCAAGGTTTCAGTTGTTAGAATAATCATGCTCCAAAATGTTCAAAATTCCAAAGGGATTTTTTCTCAAAGAAATCCTCTCTTACTCCTTTTTCAGAGTTGTATATGCCTGATAGATCAAGTTTCTATACAAGAGTTTTTCGAAATGAGTTGTACTAAGTTACGCCCAAGGTGGGGGAGAAGCTACTGGACCCAAATTTTTGATTGAGAGATAATATGGGCAAAGGTCAAATGTCAAACTGATTGGAAAGGTGAGAATTTAAGTGAAATGGAATTTCAAAAACACGATTGGAAAGGGGACTCAACAAAAAAACTGTTTTTTTGATTGAATCAACCAAAATGCATCTTTCACTCCAAATAACCCCCCCTTTTGCCCAAAAAAAAAATTTGTTAAAGTAGATTTTTTCCAAAAAAAAACAAGGGCCTCGACTTTTTTGGGGTACTCCTTCGAGTAATACTATTTCCCTAAACCCGAAAAGGGGTGAAGATGAAAGCAATTCCACTTACTCGAAAGGAAAGTGGTTGTCATTTGCTTATTCGCGGGGGGACCTTCGATTCTTTCTTACTAATCATTTCTCCCAAAAGGGTTAGAGGGGAATGAGAAACCGAGGATGGGACGGGACGGGAAAAGGGGGGATTAAGGGAGCAAACTAATTTACAAGGATCCCCCCCCCAAGTATCGCCTCAATCCCCGGACCTCCGGTTTAAAAAAACCTCCCCTTTATTTACGGGGATTCCGGGAAAAACCTTATGTTTTTCGAACGAAGGGGGGATTTACCTAAGCCGGAATAATTTTCCCTAGCCTTCAAGGGGGTGACGTAATGATTAAAAGGTTTTTCGTGGGAAAAAAAAGCTTCGAATCAATTATAGAGGAAGAATCTTTTCAAATCTTTTTTAAGATTTTGGCGGCTTCGACATTTTGCTTCGGGCGAGGGAAACACGAGGATCGCGGGCAAACGGCTTTACTTTTTGATGCCCCAATGATTTGGGCCCCCTTACGATTTAAAATGGGGGAATTTGCTCATGAATAAGGGAATGAAATTCTTGAATTACGGCTATTATGATTTACCGTTTGATCGAGGAGGGGGAAATTGGTCGGCCGGATGCTCCTCAAAAAAAAGCTTTTCCCCGAACAAAAAGGCTTTGGGGAGATCCCGACCAAGGTTTCTTTTTTTATTCCATGTGATTTTTTTCCCAGGGGATGGGAATGGATGTATGTTACGGCCCTTGGCTGATATCCTTGGCGCGTGGTGCGGAGCAGCATACATTATTATTGGCCTCTTTTCCATTTTTGGATGGAAAAAAAAAAGCCTTTACCCCTACCCGCGGGGAACTTACACCCCCACACGGCGGAAGGATGGTCCTTTTAGGAATTAAGCGGATCGATTCATTGACTCCTTTCTTTAATTATAGGACTCGCTGAAAGGGAACGGTCCTTTCTTATTGTCAAAGTGGGGGAAAGGGGGTAAGTGTTTCCCACTTTTCTTACTGGACTTTTGGTTGTTTTGTTTGATTTTTGAACGGCGTTCCTTCCGGGTTCCTATCTTTTAGCGGAAGATCTTTTATTGTGGATTCGGTCGTTGCTTTAAATTGACGTTTATGGAGAAGAAAAATTACTTCTTTTTGGTTATTTGGCGGGACCCTATATAATGCCGGCAACTTTATTTAATCTAAAGATCCCAAAAAACTATTGAGATTACTACTCCACATATTTGGATGATTATGGCGCATAAACACCGGAATATTAATTGACGTCATCTTGGATGTTGGCTGTGCCCCCCCTCCCTCCCCCCCCCCCCCCCCCCCCACCACCACCACCCCCCCCCCCACACCCCCCCCCCCCCCCCCCCCCCCCCCCCCCCCCCCCCCCCCCCCCCCCCCCTGCGAGGGAATGTATTTCTCAAGAAGTGTTTCGGGTTTTTTCTAATAATTCTTCTTGTATGGGCAGCGACACTATTACACTACCAACGAAACTTTTTGATTAGTTGCCAATTATTTTTCTGGGACTCTTTGTCTTTGATTTCCGTCACACTTTCCGTCTTCGGAGGGTAAACAAAGGATGCAATGACGTCTCCACATGGAACAAGTAGGGGAAAAAACCAGGTTTTAAATATTTGAAATGAAAAATACGAGGCTTTCTCATGGTCTCCGATTCATTTTCCACCGGGAAGAAAAATGACGCCGCGGAAAAAAACAAATGCTTTATATCTCGCCGGATTGTGTATACGGGAGGGGGACATATAGTTATTATGCTTATATTGAAACATACGGTTGGGGCGGGGAATTAATGGGACCCCAACTCGTCAACGCTTTTTCAAATAACTCCTTCTGTTGGATCACTTAAACAGGGGATAGTGGTACTTAGGAAAGAAATAGATAGAGTGAGTGCTTCAAAGTTTTGGGGAAGGAGCCTCAAGAATTAGGAGTTTTTATGTTTAAAAAAGATTTTACCCTGTCTGATATTTGGATTTATGGGGCTTTAACTATAGATAGGAAATTGATACCAACCATTAAGTTTACCCCTATGATTATATTTGGGCAAATGTGTTTTAGGAAAAAGACTAATAGGACTCATAAGAATCCTTGTAAGCTCTCTTAAAAAGTTGGCTTATATATTTTTCAATAAACAGGGGGGGCCATTTGCTTGGATAAATTCAAACCGGACTCGCAAGGGTATCGGACCCATCTTCTGCGCGCGTTAATCTCACAAATCTTGATGGAGGAAGATTTCCTCTTAAACCCATGGTTCCAAAATGTCAAAGAACGGCGTTATACCTAGAAAATTTCAGTGGTAATCCAAAAGAAGGGGGGGGACGTAATCAAAACTTCTTTGATGGGCCGGAATGATTTACCGATCTCTGGACAGCCTTAGATTTTGGGTTAAGGCCACCGTGGCCATTATGTTACCCAAACGGGCGAAAAGTGTTAGGGATAATTTATAGTAACCGTCTGGTTGGCTTAAAATGAAGAAGAAGAGGGGAAAATGGGGGAATTTGATTCCAACAGCGGCTTCAGTTTAATACCAGGGTGGAGAAGTGAGGTTAGGAGTTTTGCAGTTTGATTTAGGAAAATTAAAATTTGAAGCTTCTAGGGAAAAAGATCATTTTTTTCATCATTTTACCAATTTCTGGATCAAATGTTAGAAACAGAATTTTATTAAGCCAGGGGAGAACAAAAACGGGGAAAGGAAAAAACCTTGTGGAGTTTCTCATTGTTTTTTCTTATATGGATTTTCGGGGGTATTTTTTTTCAAATTCCCAATAGGATCCCCCATGGTACCAACCCCCCCCCCGGAGGTGGGGCCGGGGAGATGCCTCGGAGGACAATAGAAAAACGACCTTTTCACATTTGCCCTTTATGGGGTCAAAACCTTTACGCTATACCGTTCGATCATTGCCCTTTGGCTTGTGTATTGCTTTTTCCATCGGTAGTTTCAAAAGGGGGGTGATTATGTTGATAGCCATTATTCCATGGGATATGATCGAAGAATAATACTATGGAAGTGTTTTTATTGGATTTTGAGTTTTCTCGGTTTTAGGGGATAGTTTTATTGTCTTTTTTAAGGCAGTTCCTCTTCAATCTAGGACCCAAAGCATGCTTAAAAAGGTGTGAAGGGTGACACAGATTTTGTCTCCTGAAATTGAGAGAAGTGCCTTTTATGTGTAGAGGAAAGAGGGAATTTATGTATTAGGGGAAGATTTAAAATATTTGTCGCGAAAAGTCTGGGAGAAGTTGAGGGTCGACACGATAGAGCAAAAATGGGGGATTGATGTTTATCGCTTATCGCCCTTCCCCTCTTCTCGACTACCAATTGATCAAAGGGGAGGTTAGGAGATTCCTACGGTAGCATTTGGGCCGTGGGATTTTGAGTTAGGGTGTTTTTTTTAACGTACGGATTGTATCCAAACGGGGAACTTTTTTCTCCAAGATTAGATCTAGAACGCTAATAGGATACTCATCGCGCTTCGTTGCAAGAAGGAAATACCCTACGTTTGTGTTTTTTAAAAGGGATTGGGTATTGTTCCTTTTGGGGACTCTTTAAAAAAAGAATGGCTTATCGGATTGTATGATGTCCCTCCGATTACTTAGTTTGTGGTCCCCGATTGTGGAAACCTACCTTTTTTTCTCAAAACTTTTTATGTGACGCTTTTGCTCAGCCGCGATTTTTCGATTGGTGTTGCGTTTTTTTGGTAGCTGAACAAAAGGACAAAAGAATTTTTTCAAGGGGGGCCTTGTTTACATTATATGTCTAGTAAGTACAATGGGGAACTGATGTGAAGCGCAAAAGTTCCAGGTTCTACCCCCTATACTATACCGAAAGGACAGAAATAATGGAATAATAGTGCTGTGCTCCGTAGGGTTTATGTTAGCTTGTTTGAATAGATATAAAGTTAACGGGTCATATCTTATCGGCTGTATCTAGAAAAGGCCCATTAGGGTTTAGTACGGATCGCTCACTACGGCTTTTAAATGGTCCTTCCTTAAGTTAAAATAGCAAAGGATGCTAAATGCCGGGAGGAGTTTATAGCTCCGAGTCGGCGTGTTTCTCCTTCCTACATGGGGTGTTTACCTCATCTCTTTCAATTCCGTGATAAAAGAAAGGGATTGTAGTGAGAAAAACCCGTACGGCTGGGGGATCCGGATCATTTATCGTATTTAACTTTGAGATCCTTATAAAGGACTGTTGTTAGAAAAGATAAAAGACATAAATGAAAAAATTTTTTTCCTTTAGAAAACACACTCTTTGGGGAGTATATATCTAGTCGATGGTTAATAAGCTACCTCCTGGGTTTGTTCTGTTATGGCATATTTCCATGCGGGGGGTTATTTTATCGTACAAAAAGGGATTGTCGTGTTCTCCCGCAAACAGAAAAAAGAAGGAATGGTTCGCTTCAAGAACGTTAAAAACATTTTACTGTTGGACGGGGGGAACCGCCACCCTTTTTTAGGGTATTGTGTGCGGATTCAAATCAATTCGGACTCGGTCTTGGAAGCGCCAACGTTTGTTGTTGGCCACGAATGGGGCAAAGGAAGCTTGTTCTGAATAAGATCCCTGCAAGCTTTGTCTCATATTTGAAAGGGAAAAAAAAAATCGACTCACCAGGGGGGGGGCCATCATTAGTGCCAAAATGTCTCAACCAACAAAGAAAGTTAATTATGTGATTGCCGATTTTCTGTTTTGGGGCTCGTCCCATATACTCGAGGGTGGGATGGTGAGGAGCCCACTACGTATTGATCAAAAAGAGTTTTCTTGCTGAGTTTTAACGTTTGTCAAGAACAAAGGCAAATTTTCACTAAAGGGAGATGAAAAGGCCTTTCAAAACCTCTATTCATGTTTATAGTAGAAAATCTTTGTGTAGTGAGGTATTCGGGATTTTATTATGTTTCCAGTTTTCCCTATCTTCCCACAAGAGAGAAAATAAATTAAACCATTTTTCCCACAAAATGATGCTCGGGGAGCTGTAGTTTAAATCTTCAGTTTTTTGGAAATCCCTTTTTTTGGGGGCCCGATTCGGGGAAACAACCTAGATGGCAATATTATAAGATTTTTCGGTTAGGGGGACCCTTTATATTGTGTACAAGATTCAATTTTTGGCTTTAAAGTAATGTTCTAAGTAAGGGGTCCCACTTCCAATCGTCTTGCTAACGCTTATCACCCTCAAATTAAGTTGGTGGAACCAAGTAGGGTTTCTAATCGCTAGGCTTGAAAACGTTAAAATTTCTTCGAGAAGTTGGTTACGAGGGAAAACCGTGATGCCTTCGTAGAGGTCCGATTTAGGCTTAGATGACGGCTTTATAGGGGGAATTCGGTTCTTTTAACCGCTTTCAAGGACCCCACCGGTGGGAACCTTGTTGTATGCCTTACAAGGCTACGTGGTTACAGGGGGGAAAAGGGTTTCGTGTTTCATTTTAGCCTATTGAGTTTTAGAGCATTAAAAGGCATAATTGGGACTTTTGAAAGAAAAATATTGTTTTGAAAATATTCGCGGATCTTTTTAAAACCACGGACGTGATCATCCGGGAAAAGCTTCAAGAAAACTTAATGATAAAATACTCTTTTTATGGGAGGCTTTCGTTGATTCAATGATGCCTTACGGAGGGGGGGGGGATTTTTATTTGATTATATATATGAGAAGGGGGAGTGACGCGATTAGAATAGTAGCTTTGCCAAGCGGACTCATAAAGATCGAAAAAAAAATAAAAAAAAAGAAACCGCTATTCGTTTTTTCCAAGGTTGGTGCGATTATGTTTTTTTTACTCTTTTCACTCTTTGTCTAATTAGTTCATAATTCTCGAGGGGAAGCTTAAAAAAATAAACCGTTTTTGGGGTCGAGGACCTCCTTTCACCACTCCACATATTTCACCAAGTTTTATTCCATTAATCGGGGAAAAAAAAAAACCATCGGAGTTGGGAGTTAATTCTTCAACCCGGATTGTCCCAAACTTTTAAAAGGGTTGAATGGAATATGGCGCGGTAACATTCCCCATTTCGCTACCATATCCGCGTAGGCGGGTAAAAGCTAAAATCTGGGGTATTTAGGTCATCAGTACAAACAGTTCATTAATCCATTCGATCGCCTCTCTCATTTTGGACTCCAATAGTGCGCTACGGTTGTTTAAAAAGATTTCTGTTATCATTCATTTATAAAATCAGGGAGGTTTTACCAATGGGGTGGTCCAATATTCTAGTTACATTACATTGTGAATTGATTAATAACCAAGTTTTTTTATGCCCCCTTCTTTCAAAGGGTCCCATGCTCACTCACCATGCCATTTAAAGGTTTTGCTTACAAAATTTTATCACAGGTAGTGTATAAAAAACAGTTTTGCTTAGAAATGTCAAAACAAATTGGTTTAGTTGGAAATTTTTTCATTTAGGTTTGAATATGGTATAGATAGTTTAATACATAGTCTTTTGCATATAAATGAATTGTTAAAAGCAGCAAATGTTTATTATAAATATGTGTTATTAGTTTGGTGATATTTGTGGCTTTACGTTGTACCCCCGCCACCCCCGCCTCTTACAACACACTTATTTCTGTCTATTACCCGATTGTCATGCGAGATAAACGATCGGATTATCACGAATATATAAAGAAATGTGGGTTATTTGCAGTTTTGAATGTTTCTTAATTAGACTGTACTAGCTGTCAGTTTGGTCACAACAAAACTGAATTGTGATGATTATAGTATATACCGCAATATTGATGTTCTTGACAAGATGATTTACTTAGTATAATTTTATAGTATATTATATCATTTACGTATTTTATAGTGGTCATATTAGACTATTGCACTGCGTTTGTTTTATAACAATAGCTATATATAATACGCAGATTTTATAATATCACTAATATTATTTAATTTTAAGTAAAAAGGGTTAATAGGCCCACACAGTGACATGTGTTAGGTAATTGCCAGCTTATGAAACCTTATTGAAAATTATCAAAAAATTGATTTAGGTATGTTTATGGTTTGACCTATCCGGGCGTTCACTGAGAGAGAGAGAGAGAGATAGTGAGTGAGAGAGAGAGAGATCTATTGCCCTGAATAGAATCCTTCTCTACGAATACTCTCTGAGAGTGTATAGATAAGACACTTCACAACACTCGTGCTAGTGGATTTATGGTTCCGATAGATGTTTAAATAAGGGGGATATTTGTGCGCTTTTGAGTATATTAAGGGGGACCAATCTTATTGTAATGCAGTCTGTGTGTGTGTCAGGTGTCATAGCATTAGTCTGGAGAAACACTTGTATTAGTAATTTTATAAGCATGTATCCCCCATTCAACGGGTGTTATTGGGAAAAACATTGAAAGAGATTTAAAAAGAAAGGTTGAAGGCTATGGAACTCACCTTAGATTACGGGTGAGGTAGTTGTAATAAAAATATTCCCAAAGAGTGAAAAAAAGGCTGACGGGGGGACTTTTTCACATATCCTCAAACAGGTAGGTTGGGATATGAGGCAAAAATGATTTTTGCAGTGTAGAATACAAGGTGTGCACGGCGAATCCTGGGACGTAAAATGATTCTGTCCAAAGATGAATAATATGTTGTCTGTAGGGAAGATATTGTGACTCTAGAAAGCTTTGGTGCAGAGAGATTCTAAACGATTGGTTATTTTTGAGTTTTGAATTGGGGATAAGTTTGTGTAAATATATTTGTTGTGTTCACTGTTCGGGGCATTTTCATATATGCAGAGGTTCATTCAGTAAACGTTTGAGGAAAGGAGAAGTTTAGTATTTTGAAAGTATGAGGAGGTAAGTCCTTGTGTTCGACTTCGGAGGTTCATCATTGAAGAATTTATCGGTTTTAGCTTACAAAACTTTAAGTTTTTTCGTATTTCAGGCAATAGTTACCTTGAGTGGGGGAGGGGTAATGATGGGAATCATTCATTGAGATAAAGATTCAAAGAAGAAGCATATCCCCTCGGGTCTTAGGAAGGAATCATCAATTTCGGTTAAAGCTTGGATCATCTTCAAGAGCTATGGAAAGCATTGACTTCCTCTGAGAGAAAAATCACTATCCCGAGGGAGTGGGAGAGTCGGAGAAGAGGTAGAAATGACTGGGTTATAAATAAGGAGTGGGATGTGCATCACGTCACATCGGAACGAAACAAGTAAATTCTGAGAATACTCCTCACAAAGCCAATTTCATGACGTCGAATCGGTTAGCCGTCCTATATTAGTATTAGAGGAGTATTCGAAGTTTTTGTCAAGAATTGGAATGTTACGGTTCTTGCCGACCCTCAGCCCCCCTCACGCTCCCGCTACTTTTCCTCTACAACTCTTCGTACACATCAATCAAAGAACGTCGGTCTTTAAGAATGGCATCCGAGAATTAGGGGTATCGGGGATCGGATCAAGATCTAAACTCGTCTACAAGACGGCCTGGGAAATTAGAACTTTCTACTTTTAGTCCGACATCTTCGGCGATAAGATCGGTTCGGGACGTCGAACAGGTCGTAGTTCAAGAAGTCATACAAGTAGGAGTGAGCTCCAGAAAAGAGAAATTGCTCGTCACACAGGATAATGGATGTATTTATGCATAGCGCTCTAGATTCGGCCAAGGATAAGCACTCATCATTCGGGAAAATACACGCGTTACTTTTGACCCCGGTCTTATTGTGTCTTAGTAATCTATCCATTTTGAACATATTTTTTTTGTTCATGAGAAATTTGAGGGTGTCTCCAAGTTTTTCGGGTAACATGTTGAGTGATGCCCACTGGCAATGCTCATTTAAAGGAGTTCTAGCCATTTCACTTAATTTTTCTTTGTTTCCAATTAAAGCTTTAAGAGTCGAGGCAAATTTTGGCATAAGAATCAAAGCATCCGTGAGGCTAATTTCGAAACTCAAATCTTTAAAGATTTCGTAGAATTTCTCAATTTGGTCGTTAGCTTTTTCACGGCGCCTTTCATCATTACGTCTCGAAGGATACGGAATTGACGGTTTCGGGTTAGGCATCGGAGCACTAACGGGAGCAACAACGGGCTCAGAATTTGGTACTTGAGGTTGAACTTGGACAACCGGAGGTTGGACGTCTTTGGTGCTTCCGTTATTAGTAGGAGGCACCGTGTCCTTTGTCACCTCGGTTTCACGTTCCACTACTTTAGGAAGAGAAGAAGAAGTAGTAGGAATCATGGGTCCTTGATAAGCAACACCGCTTCGGGTGGTAATACCCTTCAAATCTACCTTCGGGTTAGTAATGGTATTACTAGGGAGTGTACCCGAACCTGAAGTAGAAGCGGTATTGGAATTCACGAATTTGGAAAGCATGTCCGTTAAATTGGTCATTTGATTTTGCAAGTTTTGGTTTTGGTCTTGCATGTTTCTCATAACCGCATCATTAGCCTTGACGTAGCTTTCAAAATCGGTCTTTGTCACACCTTATGTTTGAGGAGCCGGAGCTTGGTAAGGTGGAGCTTGGTAAACCGGGGGTTGATTAATCGGTGCTCGATAAATTTGGTTTAGTTGTAATTATTCCCCCGGTTTTGGTTGTAACGGTTTTGGTTATTTCCTTGGTTTTGAATGGGAGGAAAACCGGGAGGTAGAATTTGATTAGCAATCGGGGCTCGGTAACCGGTATTTCCTTGATTGAAATTAGCTGCAACGGCTTGAGAGACGTAATCTTGAATATTGTCACGATAAAAGTTACCATCGGTGGTGGGACAATTTCGGTAAGAATGAACACCTCCGCAAGTAACACAACTTTCCTCGGCCGCTTTTACGGGAGCGGGAGCTTGGGATTTCTTATCGAGAAGTAAGGCTTTCACCATATCTTTAAGTTCGGCAACATCAAGAGAAATACCGGGGGTGGAAGAGTTCGAACTCACTTTGGCAACAACCACGTGAATTACAAACTTTGGATTTGCTTTCAATGATTCTTAGGCAATCACGGGGCATTTTATCCAAAAAGTTACCACCGCGGCAGAATTTAACGATCTTGATCATTCAGAGTCAAGCAATTATAGAAAGTATAAGTGGATTGTAACTCGAAAAATCCATGATGTAGGGCTATGCCCGAAGAGAATCAATGAAGCTGGTCCCTGCCTCGTAAAACGTTTCATAAATTTTTGTTGAAATCTCGTGATTTCATTTCGAAGATTTGTTGTTTTGAAGGAGGAAGAATTCTTTGATGGAATTCGAACAAGATCATCCCATGTGAGAATCGAAATCGAGGGGGGTTCTTTTTCTAGCCAAATCCAGGCTGCACCCTTGAGAGAAAATGGGAAAAGCATAAGCTTTACCGACGTACTCGGGACGTTCAGGAATTTCATCGTAGAAGTGATATTGTTGAAATAATGAATGTGAGCATGAGGGTCTTCTTTGTCATGTCGAAAAATGTTTGTTTGAACGAGGGTAAGCATTCCGTGCTTAAAAGTAAAGTTGTCCGCGGTGATCTCGGGCACAACGATGGCATCCTCGTAACCCACGGTGGGTGCTTCGAGTAATTGAAGCGAAAGTTACGAGTATGGCCATGTAACTAGGGAGGAGGTTGATTTTCAATGGTTTAAAGATTTAAATGAGTTCAAAACAAAAGTCGGGTTGACTTGTTGTTGTTGACGGTTAGAATTACGAGATTAAGAACGAGTGCGCATGCACTAAAATTTAAAGAAAATTTATACTAAAAATATTTTGGTTTTTTTATTTTTTTTATTTTTTTTTGGTTTTTTCTATAATGTATTCACAATAAATTTTAAATACGGACAATGAAATAAGACACTTAAACCTAATAATCAACTCGCTTCTCGGCAACTCTTAAAAGGAAAAGCACAGGAGTTTGTTTAACTTCGAAGGTGAGCTGTTCTCTATCGTGAGAGGACACTAAAGGTAAGCTTTTTTCTTTGGTTCGGGAACTTATTAATGGATAATACTTCAGTTGAAAGTATTATATGTTGGTGTTCTTTTACCAACTTGGTTATTATTTTTTATATTTCTTTTTATGGATAATTTTTTTTTGATTTTTTATATTATATATACTAATAAAAGAAAAGAAAAATCTTTTTGTATTTTTTATATGAAAATAAACAAAAAACTTCACTCGGAAGGATCTTCAAACACAAATTGTCAAACGGCTTCAACAATCGTAAGCAATCCTCCCGCAGCGCGCCAAATGATCAAGTCTGGATTGTACTCCTTTTAAATTATATAATATATAAAATATGAAATATTTATAGAATATATAAATTTAATAAGGTGTAATCAAAAAATCACCTTATAGTTAACCGGAGTTTTGATTTCCGGTTTTTTCCCAACGAGGAATGCAATTGAAAGTCGAGAGTCGTTTTGAGAATCGATGCTTAAATGGAACAAGATTATGATTGGATTTCTAAGACTACGAGAAAATTAAGGCAAGAACTTAAAAACACTTAAGGGAAGACAAATTTTAACTAAAAACGCAAAACGGGACTCCTAAACGGGACCTAAAAACCCTAAATTATCAAAATTAAGTCCTAAAATGATCTTTTTGGTTTTTATAAGTTCTAATTGACTAAAAAGCTAGAACAAAGAAAACTAGACCAAAAACGAAGGCGATTAGGGCTTAAAAACTCTAAAAACGTGAACGGGATTCAATCCCGTTCTTTAAAAAACAAAATTTTGCAATTTAAACCCTACGAAAGCAAATCTAATTTTCCTAGGTTCTAAATGTTAAAAGAAAATTTTCTAAAAAAGAATTATATTTTTTGACTTTTTTATAATTTTTTATGAATTAAAAACGATTTTAATGAAATTAAATGTTTAAAAATACTAAACTATTTATAAAAAAATGGAAAATTCATGAAAAGTAGCTTGAACAGTGAGGAATCTAGGAAAAATAGGCTTGTGAAAACAGCTTATCGAATAAGTAGAGAAATAAGCCAAAACAGCTTATTATACTAAAAAGCCTAAAACATGTATAAAAGATAGAATTTGCAAATATAAACGAAAAAAGACCCCAGGGCACGTTGGTTGAGTGTGTGTTGTGTTATAAAAGGTAAGGAGGGTATAGGTCCAGGGTTCGAGCCTTGCTCACCCTGGATTTCCCCTCATCCCTTTTTATTTTTTTTGCAAAAACATTAAAAAGCAAAGTTATAAAACAACTTATAAGGAATATTTTTTATAAAAGAAACTTTTTGTGAAAACTTATGAATAAGCTCGAAAACAGCTTAATATGATGATAGATAACACTTAACTTTTTTTAAACAAAATTTAAGAAAACAAATAAGTTGAAATAAGCTAACACTTAAGCTAATTAAGCTACCATTATACTAAAACTAACCTAATAAACAAATTGAAACAAGATTTGAGCAAAAACAATAAGCATAAAGCTGAAAAGCAGATTAAGCACTAAAGTCTAAACTAACTACTAAACAGTCCAAAAGTTGTCTGAAATATCATTTCACATCAAATTGCTTTAGAGTCCGAGTCGTGAAAACGTGATTTAGATGATCGTTCTTATAAGTCAAGCCAGACCCTAAAAGTCAAAGATTGAAATCGTCATTCAAAATTTCGAAAATTCTCGGATGTTACAGTACCTACCCCTTAAAGAAATCTCGTCCCGAGATTAAATCTGTGTTATCCGATTGTGTGACCAAGGAAAGACTTAAGGTTTAATAAACTTGTTCTAAACAAGACGCTGATAACTTTATTCAGCAAAATTCGGTGTTTCTACACTTCTTAATCTACCAAAAATTTTGGCTAGGTTTGTCCAGGATATTTAATCCATCAAAATGGGTATCTCAAAATATATCATTACAGATCTTATGACTGGTATAACCACGTTATAGGGAAAGTCTCATTATAGTGAAAACCTCAAGAAGAAGGTATAGTCGCGTGAGTATGTTTGTATAAGTTTCTAAATGTCTGAAGACGGAGTCTCGTTTCTACTATCTGTAAGGTTCGATGGTTCACATCAACGTGGCTTATGGATGTAAGTACCCAACATACTTGGCAGTACTAAATAGTATCATGACTTAAATTAATGTAATATTTGTCTGCAATGAGTAATTCAACTGAATACTATATCGACATATGCTTATCTTGTTTAAGGTGGGTTTCATCACTTAGTTGATAAAGTTTGTACAATCTGGGACCACTCCAGGACCCAAGGACCCAACAACAGCAACCATAACGACAATAACTATGACAAATGGTGATGGGATGCAGAGGGTAAGGACCCTCCGAGAAACAATATCCCTAGAATAAAGTTCAATAAATGAGAGTAGCTCGCGAGAGAGCTTATGTGATAGATGGCGGATTATGGTACTTAGTCGTTAGTTCGAGGATGACGCAACTCCAATAGTTCATTTGTGTAACAAGTCTGTTAGCTTCACTAACAGTTCGTGATCACGAGGATTAGCAACGGCAAAAGTAATAACTTAAGAATGAGATAAGGTAGTTTTAAGTGAGGCCTTAAGATGCTGCTGAGTGGCAAGAAACGATTGTGTCTCTA
>BQNB010015534.1:0-73104 GCA_026074375.1 Tanacetum coccineum
TAAATGTCAAAACAAGATCATAGATGTGATGGTGTTAACGACTAAGATTAATGGCATACAATATAGACTTTATATGTTGAACTAAAGTATTGTAGTTAACAGAAGGCACTAATGTTGATTCATTTGTACAAATGGTGATTGATACCCTTGTGAAAAACACGATAAACGGAATGAGCCGCAGCGAAGCGTGGTTATCCAAAAACTTGTTACAAACATATAACAAGATTGTTTTGTTTATAAAAGTTGAGTGACATTCGCAAAAACTTACAACAATATTGCATATCCTTAATTATCGGTCACTAGGGATTTTCTGTGCGTGCACGGGTATTCGCCTAATATCTATTAAAAAGAAAACTTACCATTACAGATTGTATATTAAATTTAGATGAAAGATTTTATGATGATTTTTTTCAAGCTGATTCCTTAAAGACATGACTTCATATGGTTATGAAGTTATGATCGAAAGCGATAGGGTTTATGGAGGACATGGATTTTTATGAGTATCATGGTAAAATTAAGATGAACGCGTTGGGGCTTTCTTCTAAACGTTAGTTATAAAGTGTTCTGTTGGTAAAAGATTGAATAAGATCTCCTTTATGTTTTAACGATGACAAATAAACATTCGCAAATGTAAAATAACAAACGCTAGCCAAAATCCGTAAAACAGATTTTACGAGTCTGGGGCGCTGGGCACGCGTCAGCGTGTGGCCAGCGCACCACTCGCAGTCTCTGTTTTTACGGATTTAGTTTTGTCGGCTTTCCTCTTACCCGACACATGTGGAAACTTCAATAAAGGTGTGTATATGATATTTGAGCATTTAGGAACACTCTAAATGAGGTTTAGACTTAGAGATGAGCAAAAATGAATCCTCCTGCTTTTTACCAAAACGCCAACTCAAATCTTTTATCAAACGCCTCTAGCCAAGGCCGAAACTTCTTTCTAAACCTAGTATGAATTTACTTTCAACATACCCTCAAACAAAAGTATTCATTTGACTTTAATCCAGATTTACGTTGTTCCTAATCACGTAACTGGTTTTACTCCCTTATTGGTCAAACTAAGTCAAAGGTCACTTTACGTAGACGCATCCTTTCCCGTTATGGGATATGCATTACTTAGATGCAAAGCACTTAGATTGTTTGCATAAAGATGATTAGTGATCACATCCAATGTTGATTATCATGGATTAAAGTCCAAGTGATTAATTGAGTTTGTGGTATTTGGAGGTTAATCATACTTTGAGTTTTTCTTACTTGTTTACTTATAAATGATTTACAAACTCATACATGTATTCCTTACATGTCCTCCCACACATACAAGATGGACAAACTCCCACACTTCTCCATACAACACTTTCATATCATACTTCCTACAACACATCCTTCCTAATCATTTGTTTACCTTTCTTACCCCAATAAATGATTATATCTTCCACACACTCTAAACACTTCTTTCACAAACCATCCTATAATCACATATGCCCACTCTGTTCTCTCTTATTAGCAATGTGATTATAAACCCAAATCAACTTTTGATTTCACTCTAATCACCATCATCTTCATACATATTCTTCTTAAACCTTTACAAGTGCAAACCTTCATCACTTAAACATTCTCCATCTTATCCTTACATGGGACAACTCACATTTTGAATTTCATACACACACTCTTTCATCTTAGCCCTTGATCATACCAACATAAGCTCCTGCACATCACATCAAAACATTCTCCACCACACATCTCTTATTCATCTTCTTTTTCACAAACCAATTTGAATTTCACACACACACACACACTTTCATCTTAGCCCTTGATCATACCACTTCATCAATCCAATTTACCTCACTCTCTTCTCCCCTCTTGGATTGAATTTCAAATTACAAACAAACACACTTTTCTATCCACCCTTGATCATGTCACTTCACCTATCCAACTTACCTCTTCACCATCTCATCTCTACCCTTCATTTTGAATATGATTAAGAGGCTCCCTTCCATCACATCAACATCACCTCATGCCAACTCACATACAACTCATTCTTATCTACACCTCTAATTCTCACATGTGCTTAAACATTTGAAATTCAAATTTTAAATCTTCCCTTATAACATCCACTCTTTCTCTCTAAGTTAAGAATATTCTTAGAATATTCCCTTGTACCCTAACTAGCCTCTCAAACCTTAGTTAGATCCTAATTAAGCTAGTTACATTGGAGGAATACCCAAAATGCCCTTGTCCGATAGTTCTTTTTGTTAGATAATATCATTTCATCACCATGAACACAAAATAAGAAAAAGATTTTAGAGAGAGAAAGAACTAGAGAGAGAGACAAAGAGAAAAATGAGATGGTTACTTGCACTAGAAAGAAGAATGAGAAGCAACACCCTCTCCACACTTGGAGAGGGCTTTTATAGTTACAAGGGTGGACAAGCCTTGTGGGCTTTGTCTTTGGGCTGGACCTAAATAGAATGGGTTTAAGCCCGACAACTAGGCCCAATTAGCTTAAATAAATTCCCGTAAGCTATGTTTTACTTATACAAGGCTCGAGAAAAATAATGACCATCACTTTACTAAAAACGCGGCTAACAATCTCCCCTTAAGGGGTGGTCATTCAATTGTGGATCTTTCTTGTGACGTCTTGAGTCTTGGAGCCTTGTATTCTTAGGAATTCCTTTTAAAGTTCCATTTGCATGCTTGTGATCTTGGATCTTGATCTTTAACTTTATATTCTTTGACAAAATACTGATATCGTAGTCTTTGGCTTTGATTTGTCTTGACTACTGAGATCTTTAAATCTTTATCCTTGAATCTTTATGCCGCCTTGCGATCTTGTGTCTCCACCCTCATGCTCAAGGTCTTGAAAGCTTGCTAACAATCTCCCTCAACATTTTCTTTAACATGATTACTTGTACCACATCATGGTAGGAGTAGTACTTGATCCACTTGTAAGGTATATCTTTGTTATTGTTCGACAATCTTGTCAAAAATGTTCTTTTGAGGAAGTGCTTGTACATCAGAGATTGCAAAAGACTTTGATAGTTTAAGCTTTCATCATGTATATATCTTTGTCGATTGGGCATGAGGTCTTGAATCTTGACTCCACTAGTAATGAGGTTGTAACATCGTCATTTATACCTGAAAATTAATGTTAGTGATAAACAACAGATATAGACGAATATAGCTTTGTCATTCGTCTTAAGTTATGTTACATTAACCTCCAGTGCCGTAAGGACCGCTTTACAGTATAATACTGTACCTGTGATCACGTAGGTTCAATTTAGAAGAACCTCCTTGATAGGGTTTCGAGCTCAAAGTATTAGATCCTCTAACGTGATTTCATTAGATTCATTGTACTTGCTTGTTCACATTACCAGAACGTCTCAAAGCAGACAACACGGTAAGAGTGAATCAGATAGTTACTATCTTTCTGATTGAGTCGTCAATTCATATATTGGACCAAAATTGATATCCAATTGACACAAGCTTGATTCATTTAGAATCTCGCAGTTTACCTACCAAGAGCTTGTTTGATGTTGGCTCAAGAAGGATTTCCATCGTCACTGTGAATACTAAAGAGTATCACTCTGATGTTCTGGCAATTATCACAAGGATAATGCGTAGGAATTTTTTATACCAAATGTTGTATAATCATGTATGACATTTTGTATATTGGAATTTTTATCCTAGTGAGATTTTTGATGGATCTCGTTGGCTCTAGACTCTATAAGTGCACATTTGTTATTTGGTAATTGGAGGCTGGAGCGGACTGCCACCTTTTCAATATCAACGATCTCGGAATGAGAAAGCCGATAGAAGCGTGTTGATCTCCGTGAGAAAAGAAACAGAAATATTTTGAGAGATTCTGAGTGGCTAAGGAGGGTTGTGCATTGCATCACTGGGTCCATGATGTCAGTCTTCAATTTCAGAATCATCTTTGTGATTACCGATAGATTATGTATTGACCCGGTTTCTGCCTAGGGTTGTATGAAGGGCTTCTTGCTTTTCACCCTTTATCCTTATAATTCTTTTTCATTCTTCAACCCCTTCAGTGCTTACCGAGACTTCATGACTAGTACCTTGTTAGGTTTGTTCCAGCACTAGCTCCATCTCAGTCGGCACTATTCCCATATTCTCACTTTACTCCTTTTTTAAATTATACCTAGGACTTCTACTCTGTCTAATGGAGTGTTCCTGGGTAGATCCCTTCGGTTCTGGCTGGATCATGGAATGAATATACCTAACCTTAACCGCCTTATAACTCATTTAGAAACAATAGTTGGTCGGTCTTTGGGGTATTGCCATAAAGATCCATAAAACCATTTGCTAAAAAATCAATCAACGTGTCTAAGAAATCATTTAAGACACATTGAGTGTTTCCAGAGTTACCAAAAAGCTCCCCCTACACATATGCACCATATTATGAAAGAGTTTTGCACATGCGAGGTTTGGGAACGCACTTATAGATTGAAGATCGTATCTATTATTAACCCGTATTGATCACATTTTAATCACTATTCTCCCCCTTAAAAATTGCATATGTGTTTACAATTTTTGACAATTAGTGAATTAAAAACAAGTTAATGTCCGGAATTCACATGAGCCTAACTAAGTCTTGGGAGAACAGGAGTGCATGCAGAATGAATCATATTATTATACTCCCCCTCAATTATAGAATAGATTGAAAACTTTGAGTGGGAGTTTGTTGAGCACATAATTTTGAAAGAATTTGAATTTTTTTGAAAATATCTTGAAAAATTATGCTCAACAGGAAAATGTGTGAGATGTATCTTATTTACCATCATTTTCCTTAGTACCTTGCCTGAGCATTCAAACTTTGAATGTTTTATATGACTTTGATCAAGACGGAGAGATATCTGAACTCCCGTTGTTTAGGATAAATGTACATTAAATGAACATTTCCTTTCTTTAAGACCCTAAGTCCTAAGCTGGGCATTTACTTAGGAAGTCGTAGAGAAAGATGAAAGGACATGTTTTGAAAGCATTTGAAACTCCCGCTCCGAACTTCATTTAATCACCCGTGTTAAAATCCATAAACCATTTCTTAGTGCGCAAATGTTATCGTGTTTGAGAGACGATGTCGGAGAAATTGTATTGTAATTTGAAATTTTGGATTTTGTATTTTGCTTTTATAGGTTTTATATTTTTGTATTTTTGTTTTCTTGGTTTTATATTTTTGTATTTTTTTGTTTAAAATATTTATAAATCAAAATAAAGAGAAAGATCAAAAATATTTACAAGTCGAAGTTTCCATCAGCAGAGATAGTTGTTGTTAGAGTTGAAGTAGATGAAGTTGAATCTTGTTGTTGTTGACGTTTATCAGATGCATAAGCAGTAGTAACAACGGAAGACTTTAAAACAACTTGATTTTCTCCATTTGAAGTATTCGTCGAACAAATGACCCAATAGACTTTCCAACTCTATCATCGTCGTCATGACTATCATATCTACTGAAGTGAAAACAAGAAGATTTCTCTTCTTTTTAAGGTAAAGTGCACTGAAGCGTACTCTCCTCTTTTATTTAAAGCTTGGGTTATGCACTGAAGTGTACATAAGCCATTGACTTGAGCTAACAAACATTGAATGTTTCAAAACTAGCTCAAGACCAAAAAGATTTCTCTTTTTGTTGTTAAGGAGAAACGCACTGGCACGTACATTTTCCTTTTATCTGAAGAACGGGTTGCAATCTGACATTTGATTACAAGCCATTACAGAAGGCTCATCAACTGTCGCATTCATTATCTCTATGATTTTCTTTGTCCTTTGGTTTATACTCGGAAAGCAATGGAATTAGCAGAGTATCAAGCCAATTTTGACAACCTATCATAGAGAAAGTTGAACTTGGAAACCTTTTGTTGATAGGTTCCTAAGGGTTAGAAGTACAAGCATTATCACTTTTAGAGCAGTCACGTTGACACTCAGATTCACTGGTTGTAATTATCTTTCCTTTAAGGTCAAACATTCTTCCAGTTGGTGACCACCTAAGGCAAGATCTAGGTGTACTAGGCTTAGGTGAAGCAAGTCTTTCTTTGGACCCTACCTTTTTAGGTTTCCAGACTCTTGGCTTATGTTTCCTTTGATTTGCACTTTTTGAAATATTAGCACTTTGGTTTTTCTTTCTAGATTTCATGCCATTCACATATTGAAGCACACAATCATCATGATCAGCGGTAATTAGACATTGCTTACATGTAGCACAAATAACCTTAGATTTTTCATTTCGAATTGCAAGCTTAATGTTATTACATTCAGATGACGTATGGTCCGGATAGTTAGAAGACTGTAAACTCTTATGGTTTTCTTCTATTTTCTCTAACTTATTCGAGAGGCAACTACTCTTAGACTTAAAAGGGACCTTATCACTCTTAGGATTGTTCCTAGGCTGTGGTCTTCTGGTCCTAGTAGTGTCTTTATCGTCCTTTAGGAGAGAAACCATTTGTTTTGAATTTACATCGTTCTAGTAGATGACATGAGGTTGTAAACGTGATCGTTTTGTCCTAAAGTTGATTTACATGTTTTTTTAGGCATAAAATTGTCCTACCATATAGCTTTAAAAGGATTAATCCTAAAGATTCCTGGAGCAATCACTCTTTCATTCTTCACAACAATTGATTCTCGAAAGGAAGGTGCCGAGTTTGAAGTGACTGGTTTTGACAAAGCATTCGACTCATCAACCTTGGTGAAAGCCGTAGATTTAGGTAAAGGAGTTACAGCATACAGTTTGGGTCTAGAAGAAGAAGGTGGTTTTCCCAAGATTGATTGCTTTGCAAACTTAGTATTCGCACTCGTACCTTTGTTGGTGTCCTTTTGTTTAGAAACCTTATCAAACAACTGAGCTCTCAACTTAGCATTTTCATAGATCGTGTCATGTAATTTATCTTGCAAAGAGTCAATTATCGCTTTGGTTTGAGCCCGTGTCACTTTTATAGAGTCAAACAGGTTCTTGTATGTGGTCTTAAGGTGAGCATTTTCTTTAGCATAATTCAAAACCTGAAACTCTAATTCCACGTTCTGATTCTCTAGTTTCTGAGACAAAGGATCAAGGGTATTTGATACATATGGGGTATCCTTACTTTTACCCTTTTGATCTCCCAACTGAGCTTGCAACCGTTCGATCTTTTGTTGCATGTCATTATAAGCTTTATCGTACGAAATTTTGTCATATTTGCATTCTTCACACTTTTTGTACCAATCATTCCAAAGTTTAGCATATTCATTCTCCTTTTTAATGATACAATTTTCAAATCGTTCTTTCGTACGTTCAAGCTCAGTTTGGAGATTTGATGAATCTACAACAGATGGATTTTGCACAATAGCCATAATATCCTGACGCCAACTAAGTCTCAAGAGGACGATCAATTTCCAATTCCACATGTCCTTTGTGCTTAGCAAGAAGATTCATCAGCTTCCTTTTGCAAGAGGAAAAATTATTTGAAGTCTCGAACAAATTTGGCTGCTTCTTTCAAAAATTATATTTTGAATTTTTGCACTTTAGCGTCAACTTGATTAACGATAGGGAAAATTTCAACTTTTACAATTTTGTGAATCTCTTAGTGAGCAGAAGACGACCAATTGTGTATATCCAAAGTCATTTTTTGTTTGACAACACGTGTAAAGAGAAGTCACAATGGAGCTTTTTACACTCATTTAGAAAATTTTTGTGCAACACTTGGTGTAGTATCATCCGAAAATTCTTCATTTGGTATTGAAATTGATTTAGAAACATTGGCCGTTTTGGAAGTATTTGAAAAATACAACTCTTCACGTGACTTGGCCGTTTGAGAAACAAAAACCCCCGAAAGATGATTAATCTTTGTATAATTTGCCGGTTTTATTTCTTTGTTTAATTGTTTCATTTTTAAGCGACTCTCTTGAGCAAGTTCCAGTGTCTCCTCCGAATCATACACAACAGGAGGATCATGCTTTTCCAATAGAACTTTGCCATTATACAAACTCTGTTGTTTCTGCTGAGCTTGCTTGAGATAAAAAGGATTTTGATAACCCAAAGCCATTTTCTGTTCGGTGTGGTAAAACGAGTCTGGCTTAGGTGAAAGCATGTGCATCGTTTGAATCGATTGACCCGTTTTAACCAAAATATTATCTAATTCCTTTATCTTATTCTCAAGTTGAATTTGTTTATCAAGAAGCTCGTCTTCACGTATTTTGAAATCAGACTTCAACCTTTTCTTTTCTTCTTGAAGAGAAGAAACGGTTGACTTTTCCTTTGAAAGCTGTTTATTTAAATTTGAAATTTCCTCATTCAAAGTCGTTATCGTTTTAGCAGAACTTAAGTGAAGTGCATTTATCTTTTTAGTAAGACATTGCTCTTGATAAACAGACTTTTGATAACACCTTTCAAGTTTGTCATATTTTTCTTGACTAATTTCAAAACACTTTTCTTGATTTTTATATCTAGCAAGCTCAGTGGTCAAATCAGCATTAGTTTCTCTCAACTTGCAATTGACCGAGTTGACTTTCTCAACTTCAGCAGCTATATTATGAAATAATGATTCATGGTACGCACGTGTTTCCTCAACAGTTGCAGAATGTTGTTCTACTGTTCCCCCACCTTGTTCCACACTAGAAACCGTAGAAATAATACTATCATTCTGTTGTACTTGTTGTGGTTCAGGAATGGGCTCGAGTAGCTCAGTATACTACTCCTCTTGAGTAAACATATTAAATATATCATTACCATAACAATTTTTAGAGAGATGTACCTCGGCTGATTCGTCTGAGTCATAGACGGGAGATTTGTCGGACTGAGTACCAGATGTCGATGCTAGCTGCAAATTATTCTGTAAATTGCAGTTGGCAGTTACTTTCTCAGTTTCCTCACAAGTACCTGCAGCAGCCATGAAATCAAATTCCTTAGAAGTGAGTTGAATCCTTACTTTTTCCTTTTGAGCAATCTGCATCTGTTTCTGAAGATAAGCAGCATCTTGTTTCCTTGGCTTTACTGTACAGTTGCTGGCATAATGAGCCTCTCCTTGACAGATGTAACACCTTATCAAATTTCCATTAATCCCATTACTATTACCCTCAGCCCGTGCTGCTACAACATTCCCATTCCCATGTTGATTTGAAATCCCTGGAACAACACTATGCCCATTCTGATTCCCAACATTCTGAGTACCCTGATTTTGAACTGCATTCTACCCAACCAAATGTCCTACATTCTGTACTGCATTCTCTCTAATCTGCTTCCCAACATTATCATCAACCATTAGTATTTGTTTGTCTTGATCTATATTCATACCCGACTGAGCAATCTGACTGTAGCAAGGGTTTGATGAACTTCTTTGGTTGTTGTTTGTTGGAGTGATGTTGTTTAGCTGAAATGCCTTAGACATGAGTTTAAGTGCCATGTCTAATGCAGTTGTGGGGTCTGAGATATCTTCAGGATTTAGCATTGGTTGTTGCATGTAGTTCGTGTTGAATGAAGGTTGTTGGACAAAGTTGTTGTTGGGTTGTGGATGTTGTATGTAGGTAATATGTGATGAATGATCTGGGTGAAACGGTGTCTGAGTGTTTGCCATTAATACCAAAGGATCATGTGTGTTTGCAAGTTGTTGTCCTCTAATAGCATTGATGTCTTGTTGAGTCGACATTGCAAAGGTGGTGTGAAATGATATGCAAGGATCTTTAGTGGGTAAAGTGATTGTTGTTGTGGATTGAGACCAATTGACGTTCACGGGATTTTACAAATCTTAGATTTAAACCGAGAAAAAAATTGAATCTTTCGCGGGATTTTACAAAATCAAGAAGAAACCGTGAAACAATGATTAATTGTTGTTGAAATTGAAGAACTTGAGCTTTTATTAACGATTAATGAGCTTAAAAGGACTAACGGCAAATTTGGTTCACTTAGGAGGGCTAACGGTTGAAATATAGCTTGTAAGGACTAACGGTGCAAAGGAGTTTCAAAAAAATGGGTTAATAAAGAAAGAAAGGACTAATGGTGAAATTCACTTGGAGATGAGGGACTGCATGTGTACATTTCCATATTTGTTTAATGAATAAGTCAAATTCCCTCCTAAAAGTTCTTCCTTTTCGTTTTGAAAAGTTATAAAAATGCAACGTTTGATCATTTTAATCTTTTAAACTCGTTCGATTATCGTCGGTTAAAAGTAAATATACCACGTCGATCGAAAAGATGTCACGATCACGATGGTATACGTTAAACGTCCCGTAGTGAACCGACACTCAAAACCGAAAAACCCGAAATTACTTAAAACTTATATATTTTGCGTTTGATGATTGCAAATTCGTTTCCTTAAGGAGAGTTGCTAATTCGTGTGACAAAGGAGAATTGCTAATTCGGGTGACAAGGTAAAGTGCGAATTCGTGAGACAAGGTAAACTGCGAATTCATGTGACAAGCAAATTGCGAATTCGTGTCCTTCACAAGAAACCAAAGAACGTACAACCGTCCTTGTTGTCTTTTTGCATAACCAACAAAACGTCCTTGATGCTAAGAATGTGGATATTGGTCTCCCCTTTTATTCAACCGTGTACAAACAAAAACACCTCAACAAGCTTCGAAAATAAGCTAACTTTTCAACCACAATAAGCAACAAAAGCTTGAATAAGCTGCGAATAAGAGTCTAACCATTAAGCTACAAACTCATACAAGAAGGGAAAAGAAATAGACACGGTGAGGTTGATTTCTAAGACAAACGTGGTGTCATTTTCTTGGTCAAACCACAACGCACCCTTATTAGTTGAACAGTGAAACAAAACAAAAATAAAGTTTATTAAGAAACGACAATGGATAAGCCCAAATGAGGATGTATAAACAGTAAGCCCACAACGAAAGAAAGTGAATGAATAAGTTTGTAACAGTAAGAGGTTTGAATACTTTTTGTTTTAAACAAGGATATAACTAAATAAGAATAAAGAAAGAAAAGAAAAATAAGCTTTAAGAAGATGAGCCAAAAACAATAAGCTCACAATTAGCTCACAACAATAAAGCCACTAAACCCAACCTTGGCTCTTGATACCACATGTTAGAGATATCATTTCATCACCAAACACACAAAAATAAAAAAAAGATTTTAGAGAGAGAGAGAGAACTAGAGAGAGAGATAAAAAAGATAAAATGGTTACTAGCACATTGAAAGAAAAAATGAGAAGCAACAACATCTCCACACTTAGAGAGGGCTTTTTATAGTTACAAAGAGATAAAACCTTTCTTGGGTTGTTGGGCTTGACTTTGGGCCGGACCTATTACTAATGGACTTAAGCCCGACACCTAGGCCCAATTAGCTTAGATAAATTCCCGTAAACTAAGTTTTTCTTATACAAGGCTCGGGAATATTTAATGACCATCACTTTAATAAAAACACGGCTAACAGGTGTCGATCACTAAGAGTGAGCATTAATACTGAAATCTACTACTATTTTAGTTATCTATGTTAGTAATAATTAATCCTAATTAAACCTAAACTAACGCAAATGAGGGTTTTCAGCCTGATAGACTAACACGAGTTTTAGCTTAATTTAAACTAATGATACAAATAACACATGCAAGCAAATAAACAAACGATAAAGAAGCGGTCAAGCACTTATGTAAGAAAAGCGTATTAGCTAGTTTAATTAAATAAAATGTAGGAACTGTTTATGTGTGCAATGATTGTATTACTTCGTTGGTGGTATATCATTCCAAAGCTATGTGGTACTTCTCCATAAACTCAAGGTTTATATTACAGTTAATATTGTCACAATTAACCTAAATCCGCATAAAGCTCACATCGTTGATTATAATATATCTAGGTGACAATATTGGTGATGATATCGAAACCTAGCTCATCAAGGCCTTACCAACTTATCGTCTAATGGTTATTTATATACTAGTAGTCCACAATCCACTTAACTACCAATGGAAAGATAACGTTATTTGTAATCCTAAGTCACCTCTTAGTCTACCATTCACTTAACCAAAGGTCGAAACAGGATTTTATTTTTGAACATATTGGTCTAGTTATATAAATAAGCTATATGTAGTATCAATCCTGGACTCTAGCCTACGCCCAAATAACAATTAAGTTACAACACTTCATTTGTAATCCTAGATCCAGTAGAATGAAAAATGAAAACATCATCAAGCAATAAACGGGTATGAAGTGATAAACATAATCAACATGCAACGAAAAGGTAAACAATCAATATAAATAAACCAAACATTAAATTATCATAAACGTGGCTAATACCTACAGGTATTAGCCCATAGTCATAGTAACAATACACAGTATCATAGACGAACGATTAAAGTAAGGAAAATGATACGCTAACCGAACGCTTATAGGGTAGTATAAATATTACAAGCAAAGTAGATTAGTACACCATTCGGTTCCTTCGAGACTTGAATTTTTGTAAACTTCAAAGAAGTCAAGAAAATCGTATTCACCAGCCCACCCCCCTTTATGGTTTTGCACGTTCCATTCAGCAACTTACTTTTTTACATGCTCATTTGAGTTGTGATTACCAAACGTGATTTATTTCAAAGGTATCTTATTTTTCAACTCGCGGCCCAACATGTCCCCAAAAGAAGTATTAATTATTTTTCCATCTTTTTTTCAAATGATTAGCATCCTCATTTCGGATTTCTATACAATGGCAATCATTCATTGGTCAGTATGGATAGATAATATATTGTTATTCACAAACGAAATAAATCCCCAAACTTTTAAAATAACTCACCATTACGGATTGGGCTCTAAATGAGATTTACTGACTAGTCCTGACTCCTTGTTTCAATTTGAAAGGTTACTTTAGAACCCTTTAAGGCAAAACCTAACCCATAACTTTTGTTAGGTATGGGTGTGTTCATTAGTTTCGGTTATCAGGTTGTTCTGTTCGGTTAGTTTCGGTTTAATTGTTTTTTTAGTATAACCGAAAATCGAACCGAACCGAATTTCAAATTGGATTAAACCGAACCGAATAACCCGAATTATATAAATGTAATTATTTATTCATTTATTTATATTTCTAGCAAAAAAAATTCAAGCTTAAAAATTGTTATATTTATATTAGAAAAGAGTTTTAATATTCTTTTTAATATAAACATATATAAATCTGTATATTTATATGAATTCGGTTTTAGGTTCAGTTTTTGATTTAGACTGCCAAAACCATAACTGAATTGGAAACCGAATATTTAATTCGGTTCGGTTCGGTTTTGACATATTCAGTTTGGTTACAAATTCGGTTCGGTTTTGGTTTTCGGCTTATTTGGGTATTACCCAAACAATGAACACCCCTAGTCAAGGATCGAGCTATATAGGACTAGACTTTTTATCACATCTTTAAATTCAGATTTTATAACACTTTACTTATTTTCTAAACATGATTGCAAAATATGTACTATATAAAGCACGAATCTTTAATCTTTAAAACATAAAAAACTTAAAACGAGTATTGTTTTTATACTAAACTACCACTAAGAGACAAAAAAATTTATTAAATATTTAAATATCTAATTTAGAAGTTGTTTGGTATAAGGGTTTAAACTAGTGGGATTGGGTTTTGTGTTCAAAACATACATTTGGTTGACCTATATGGGTTTTGGATTTAGTATTCACACCCACATAATCGCTTTCCACCATTCTTGATAACACGTCTAGGCTTTGAGATGGATTTCACTATTCCGTCTTGGTACTCGTAATATTAATTATGGGCCACATATTTCTTTATCATTGACTTAATAACTCATTTATTTCACATTTGTAATCTCTTTTTAATTTTCATAACTATTAATATACTTAATATTATTTAAATATAATATTTTCTCTTACCTTGTATTTATACTAAATCCTACCCAAAATTCAAATCTTAATCCTAATATAAACCTATCTACAAACTAAACAGGCTTTCTTTAGTTTTATTTCCTTCACACATTAACCTATCAAACATTAGACGTGTGTACGACGTCGTTTTGCATTAACTGAGGTCGTTTGGGTTTATTAGGTTATTAGTTAGGCCATTTTTGTGTTTGGTTCTTATTGGCTGGTCCGTTTTGTTGGCTTGTGTCGATATAAACTAAGCACCGAGGAAGTGTGCTCAATACTCATTGATGCGTATTTTCTTTTAAATAATTATTTACCAAAGTTTTAAATTTATAAAACTCGTTTCACCTTACAAACGCACTAACGGGCATAGAACCCGATCGTGAGTAGTGTAGTTTGGTAAATCCGAGGTCGTCCCAAGAGCTAAAAGGCTGTTACAAATTTGAGTTTAAATTGGTTGTCACGTTTGAAAGTTGTTTAATTAATTTGAAAGAGAATAGATGAGAGGAATGAAAACTTTAAAAGAAAAGAACTGAGAATGGTTGAAGGGAAGAAAGTGCAGTCCTAATTACTTCTTAATTACATTAATGATTCACTTTATTCTACTTTATGGGAAAGCATGGATTGAATGGTCATCTAATCCTCACTTATCTCGCAAATCCCAGCCCTAATGGTCATAGTAACAGGAATTTTGTCCCACTGGTCATGGTGAGCGAGCATCATATTTGGCATTCTTATGGTCAAAGTAATGTAACCAAACAGATAACCACAATTAACAAGAAGTAAATGAATCATAATGATAACTAATAAGATAAGCTTAGTCGAAAATTGAATTCATACAATCAATATCACTGTCAATTAATGAAAGTAATGAAAACATGATAACCAAACCAAACTAGTAGGATGGTGATGATCTGGACCGGATTCTTCCTTCTAGAATGGCTAGAGAGTGCTGAAAAATGACTTGAGGAGATGTCCCAGTCGTCGCCTTAGATGGGAGGGAGAAGGATGACTCTTAAGGCTGAATTCGGCCACTATTTATAGGTTTCAGAGGGTTTGCGGCGTAACTGATTTGTGGGATAAGCCGTAACCTTGCTGATGTCGACATTCCAAAGTATAGGCAAAAATGGACTTAATGGCGTAATCTATTTTTGGTTACGCCATAACAAAAGTTTATGGCGTAACCAATTTTTGGTTACGCCGTAACGAAAGTTTATGGCGTAACCAATTTTTGGTTACGCCGTAAACCCTTCAGCAAACTTGTAGTAAATGCAATTTGACTTCTGATTGGTTACGACGTAACCACATAAGGTGTTACGCCGTAAAGTGCTGACGCGGCTTTCCATATTAAAGGCTTGAATATGTTACGTTATAACTAGTTGCCATGTTACGCAGATCCTCTTTCCATAATCAGGATCTTCTTGGTTACGGCGTAACTATTTGGGTTGTTACGCCGTAATCTTAACTTGGTCTAGATTTCTTTCCATAATACTAGTTACGACGCAACCATATATGTGGTTACGCCATAATCTCCTCATGAATGATGTGTCTTTGCTTGAGATTTGTTACGGCGTAACCTTCCAAATCTGTTACACCGTAACTACTTCTAAAAATCCATGAATATTTGTACTTTTAGTCCCTTTTTCCTTTGTTTCTTGTCAATTACGTGCATTTCACCTGAAAACTACAACTTGATAGAAAAGATCTTGTTTTTGAGTATTAGTGAAACATTTGCAAGTAATATAGGGGGTAATTTAACACTAAAAAGTATTAAATAATTTGATGTTATCAAATATCCCCCCACTTGACTTCTGCTTGTCCTCAAGTACAACCTGTTAGAACATTTCATAAAAAAGATTTCTCAGATATAACTCTAAGAAATGAATCTATAAAACATTTATGCTAGAAAACATCAAAGCCGAACACCTCACAAAAAGGGGATAAAAGGTCACTCAACTCTCCACTAGTCTAAATGTTTCATTTTCGGGGTGATCGCTCAACTACACAGTCATAGCATGTATTCTATCATAAGCTTGGAAAGTACACAAATCCGCACCAGTTTGAATTAGGGTCTAAATAATTCTTAAAGGAAATAAAGGTAATATGGTTTTAAAAGGTGATAAAGGGGTTAGGATAGACATGGGACACACATTTAATGGTTGTTAATATAAAAACATAAAACAAATAGTCTAAAATAATCTAAGGTTTTCATAACTAGCTACTGTCCATCCATAGGTCCAAAAGTCCAAAAATCTGATATTCATAAATAGGCTACTAACTCCATTCTTCATAATTATTGGGATGACTTGGTGTAATAATGGGTTACTAGCTCTATTCTTCATAATTATTGAGATGTCTTGGTGAAATAATGGGCTACTAGCTCCATTCTTCACAATTACTTAATTTGCACCATCTTTATATTCTTTAGCATATGGGTGGCTTAGTTGCACCCTATTTTCTTCATTCTTTTTAAACATGCAAATGCTACAGGAGTTTATATCTTTTAATTATTGCCCCTGCAACATTTGATATTATACGCACATCCCCCCACTTGAGATGAACAATGTCGAAAGTGATGATATAGGGGGTCTTTGTAGATCATAACTGATTGGTCTTCCACGAATGCATAAAATTTTCGTTCCCATTCCCCCGAACCATGGACTTAAGTAGCCAGAAATTTCAACACAAAGATAACTATAGACTACAGGGTAGGTTAAGGCGAAATGGTGTAACGATACATATAACATTGGGTGAAAACATAGATTGGTTTAACAAGGGTGATCTAGGGGTATCTTGCACTAATAATGAGTGCAACAAAAGGGTTTATCACGGGAGGTCGACAAGTCAGTGTAACAAGTCGATAAACACACACATATAGGCTATTTGGGTGATTTCCTAAGTGTTGCCTTCTTGAACTATCTATTCCTGCTAATCAATTAGGTCTCGAAATGATGTACATGCCAAGTTCTAAAGTCTACAATACTACCGGCACACTCAATATTTTGGTGGATTTTTGAATAATATGATGGAAACGGAATATTAGGCTTAAATCTCACCAAGTAATAATAAAGGGTAATGTGCATTCGGCAAAGATTAATTCTAGTTATTTAAGAAAAATTTGTCAAAAATTTTAAAATTGGCATAATTTTCAAAGAAAACTAGAAAATCGAAGGCAAAACATACGTCAAGTATTAATTCTACTCCCATCCCCCCACTTGATTTGTACAATGTCCCTATTGTACATTAAGGAAATGAAATAAAAAGGAAAGAGTAGAATTAAGACAAGAAACTCCCTGAGCATTGCTTCGGAATATGATTCACCCTTATAACACGAGATCCGGAGGTATGGTAAAATGGAAAAGAAATTAATCCATGTTTATTAGAGAGAAAAGATAAGAGATGGGAAGTTGTGTGTGTGCTTTAGAGAAAACACACAGACACACACACTTTTACCAATGTGAATTTCACCCCTCCATAGAAGTATGAAGGGGGTATTTATAGTCTTAGTGACACACAACTATCGTAGCTTGTCATTATTAATCCCTATGTGTCAGGCTATAAGTAAACTAATGTAATTCCGTGTTTGTCACCATATTTTAAGGCTAACAATTAGGTTTAAATCTCACCAAGTAATAATAAAGGGTAATGTGCATTCAACAAAGATTAATTCTAGTTATTTAAGAAAAATTTGTCAAAATTTTTAAAATTGGCACAATTTTTTTAAAGAAAACTAGAAAATCGAAGACAAACATAGGTCAAGTAATAATTCTACTCCCATCTCCCCTACTTGATTTGTACAATGTCCCTATTGTACAATAAGAGAATTAAAATAAATAGAAAAGAGTAGAATTAGGACAAGAAACTCCCCTGGATTTTCTCGGTTTGATGAAGAGACAACATGCTCAAAGCCATGCTCTATGTCTACTTCCTCGAGCAACTTTCATCATCGTAAATAATCCTATCATCATCAACATGATATCAAACTAATCCGGATTTCACATGCGTTCCTGTAGCCAAGTATCAATTTCGTGTGCTTCAACCTGTATAGCTACAAGACTAATACTAAAAGCATAAATCCGACAAAAAGAAAGATACCAAAATGTACAGAATAATACAAGAAATCCTAACTCACTTTCGTAGGAATCATGGTTGCATTTAGTGTATACAGCAAGCCTTTTAAACCACTTGGTGGCCCAAGTGGATGAGTGAAGTCTCGTGAGGGTTTCTAGAGAATATACCCACAAAGTTCATTTACCAATATACATGGTTTTGTAAATATTTCAAACATTTTTAGATTTGTAGAGAGGGATTATGGCGTAACCCTTGAAAGCGTTACGTCGTAATAATGTGGATTGGAAAATTTTGAAAAATTATTTGATCAGGTTACTGCGTAATCGTATGAAACATTACATTGTAACAATATTAATTACGACGTAACCATTATAGTTACGGCGTAACTTGCTGTATTTCAGCAACCACTTAACCACATAAAACGAGTCGTGGAGACCTCGAATTTTATCCCCTTGCAGTGAGAACCTGCAAAACCAAGTAAGAAGCATACAAAACCAACTAATATGCAGAAATAAAATGAAATATGACAAAAAAATTAAAAGATAGGCATGGGGTGCCTCCCACGAAGCGCTTATTTTTGTTCGACTCACTAGCTTGACTCCACCCTTATTTACTAGGTAATCGGGTGTCCATCCCCTCACTTGGAATCAAGTATGGGTGGAAGTAGTAATAGACACCCTTAGGGTGTAAGTATGCTACAGGATAGGGAAGTGATGAATAGAAGGCATACCTTCCAGGAGATATAATGTCCCTATCTACCTTACATGATTTAGATGTTTTGAACATTTCATATAAGGGACTCGTTAGTTGAGTATAATAAAGATTCCCTCAGTAAGGGCAAAGTTAGGGTCATTCCTATTTATGTTAAATGTCACCCTCTCGTCACATATCCCTACTGATATTTCTTTTTCAAAAACACTAATCTGGGCGTGAACGATGGCCAAAAAGGGTCTTCCTAAAATGACAGTTGAATTCAGGGTTTGATCTAGAATTACGGAAAACGTTCGAATGGGAACAGGAATTTATCAATTTATACGAGTATGTCTCTAACTATCCCAAGTGGTGCTTTTTTTCTCATATCTACCATTTCTACTAGCATTTCGGTTTCACTAAGGTTTGTTAATTCCAAATACTCGAGAATATTACTAGGTAGAACATTTACACTAGATCCTAAATTGGCCATAGCATAAAAGTTAAAGTTATCGATGGTGCAGAGAAGCATAAAATGTCTTGGATTAGATTCCTTTGTAGGTAACTGATCATTGGTGTTTTCTTCCTGAGAGTCAGAGAGGTAGGATATTCTGAGGAGATTCTTAATTTTCTTAGGAGAGTTGGGTCCCTCATGTTCAATAATTACTACCTTTGCTTGTTTAGATTTTTCCTTCCTGGAACAGAGTTCTTCGGTTAATTTCTTGATATGGGTTTCTAAATTTTTAAGTGAGGCGTTTTGGTTCCTAGTGTTAATCTTAGTATTCTCTTGAAGTTTTTTAATCCACACCTCCATTTCAGTACTTCTCCAAGCAGATTCCTCTTGATGCTTAGCCAATAGTTCTTCTAAGCTTTTCCTCCGTTCACCATATGGTGGACGGTTATCAGCCTTAGTGTAGTATCCAGGTGGTCCTACATGAAACTTTCCCCCATTATTCTCGTTAAGGTGCTGTTCGTCCGAATTCTCCATATCTAACCTCTTCAACTTGTTTAACTTCCTCGTTGAGGGGACAATCCTTGTCGAGGTAAGGTCCTTTGCAAATTTGGCATCCAACCTGGATTACATGAACACTTTTCCTTTGCTTGCTTAATGTTCGTCCAGGATGTCCAAAACTTATTTACCAAAGCAGCTAGTCCATCCTTGCTACTACTGCTTCCGAAATTCCTGCTTGTTGTTCCCTCGTGCCATTTTTGAGAATGATCAACCATGGTCTGAATTGCTGTGAGAGCTTAGGCCAGTCTCATCCCAGGGATAGGTCCATGTGAATCAATCAATTGACGGTTCATAGTGCTCAAACCCTTATAAAAGATATTTACCATTTGATGATTATTAAAACAGAAACAACTCAACCTTGGAGTTAGAACTGAACGAATGATTTTTATAACAACCCAGAATTTTCATCAAATGCAAAATCAACCTATGTTACTATGATCACAATTGTACGGGAGAATTTTTCGCTTTATTACATTACTTCCATTACCAATATCTCAATATGCAATGTTACTTGCATAACTAAAGTAGACGAGCTTACGCACCCTACCTATGCCACCTATATCTATTTATATGTCAAGCAAACATCATAACATATCAATTTGATATTTAAATATCATTATTACAAAGTACATTACTCCTATAATGTACCATTCGCAACGTTATATCAAGACGAACTTTAAAACGTTATCGTATACCTCTAAACCCTAATTTCATGAAGGGTTAATATCTAAAGATAATGTACAAGCTACTAAATCATATGTATAAGAAATATAACATCTCATTTGAAATATAAACTCCCTCCAAGTCAAAGTACAAGTCTTTAAAAGCTCAATATACAAGTCATTAAGCATGATCTCCAAAATAGCCGTTTTACCTCCGTTCTCATTCTAGTTTCTTCACCACCACTTTTGTGCAAGCTACTACACTCAATATACAATGTGTAAACCCTAATTATTCTAATCATAAGCTTTCATACACATTTTTATACTCAAAACCCTAATTCAAAACCCAGAAATCCTAACCCGAGCAAAATACTAAACCATGACCCGTTTCTTGATTTTTATCCATTATAAACCTCAACCAACCCTCAAATAAGTTGTAATAACTTAATTTACAACATTATCAATCACATTCCATCATCATTTCATCATTTTACTTCAAATGTACAAGAATTAAATCCAAGAAACCCTAATTAAACCCTAATTGGAACTTTTGACCCGTTTACTCGTTTTCACCCATTTTAAACCCGAACCACCTATCAATTCTTGTTATTAATCCTTAATACAAGTCTTATGAACATATATCTATCATTACTAATCAAATGTACACGAAATACAAGCTCAAAAACTCAATTCGAGCCCTATTTGACCCACGACCCTATTCTTTGCATTTTGACCCATTTTGAAACTTTTTTTGCAACTAAGCACCTCATGACTCACCTCCTTGCTTCCTATAGCAGCTTACAAGCAAGTCTAAAACATTTCATGGTTACTAATGAAGCCACATATCCACCCTTAGCCTCCAAGGTAGCCGTGGCAAGTCACCACCTCAAACCATCTCCACATGACCTATTCTACCACCATAGCTCAACCATCACCTTATAGGGACTCTCTAACACAGCTCTATAAAATGAGACACCTCTATTTTCTTTACCTTGGTCACCAAGTTCATTTGAACACTATAAATAGACTCGCATACCATTCATTTTAACTCATCCCCCACTTCCTCATCTATAACCCATTATAGCAGCAATCCTTTGCTAAAGGATGTTCTAAAAGGTCTAAGAAAGTCTCCCAAAAAAAAAAAAAAAAAAAAGGGGATCAATTTTCAAAAAGGGAAGTGAAGCAAAAGAAACCAAGAAAAGAAGCCCCGTAGTCGTTATTCTAGGCGTACGAGTGCAAAAGTCCTGATTTCGACCCGTTTCCAAGCTATAAGCTCAAACCCAGGTTGCGTGACGTGGTTGTTTACTATCATTTTGCTATATCAACCTTCCCTGTTAAGATTGTGATAAGGTCATCAGCTTTCATTTTGGAATATTTATTACAACTACCTATCAGGTGAAGTTCATAACCTCGCCTTTACTTATTTACATGTTTTATAAACCCGCGAGGGGGATACATGCTTGTTTACAAACTCTTTTACATACTCGTTTATCTTATAACAATGTGATTACTTTTCAAAGACTTAATAAGTTCATAACCTCACATTTTAATCTTTTGAATGCTTTATAAACCCGTGATACCTGTTATAAACTATGAATACAAGTGTTTTCTAAACTGTATGCTATCCTGATATATTATTGCCTAAATACATGAAAATATCTCTTTGGGTAGTATCTCCTAATATCTCTTCAATATCTCTTTGGGTAGTATCTCCCAATATCTCTTCAATATCTCTTTGGGTAGTATCTCCTAATATCTCTTCAATATCTCTTTGGGTAGTATCTCCCAATATCTCTTCAATATCTCTTTGGGTAGTATCTCCCAATATCTCTTCAATATCTCTTTGGGTAGTATCTCCCAATATCTCTTCAATATCTCTTTGGGTAGTATCTCTCAATATCTCTTTAATAGCTCTTTGGATAGTGACTCCTAGTATATCTTCTGGTAAAGGTTCCCGGTTCTATTAAGTTAAATATGTGGTTCATGAGTTTAGAGTAATAATATTGTTCTCCATGATAATACTGCTCTCCATAATAATACTGTTCTCCATGATAATAATGTTCTCCATGATAATTGTCCCTGCAATGCAAATATTTCCATTATGATAACTTGTATTCAACTATTATACATTTTAAACCATGAAATTTACTCAACCAATTGTGTTGATCCTTTTAAGCATGTTTATCTTTAGGTAACTAATGCAGACCTATGGCACGAATGCATGGACTTGAAAGATGGCTAAACTTGTTATCAATCACTTTTTATGTTTCTAGATTTGGGACGTGCCCTTTGGTAAACTCTGATTTTAAATTAATGATAACGTATCTTTTAAAAGGGTCTCTTTTGAGTCGTTTTCTATGATTGTGTCTGTGATTCATGAAGTAATACCCCAGATTAGCTTTCGCTGCTATATTACCAAAATGGGGGTGTTACATTTACGGCCATAGCATACTCTTCGTCTTCACTATCGGAGCTTGAGCTATCTTCATCACTTACTTCCCTTTTCACCTTTAATCAAGAGATCTACTTTGTTCTTTCTTGCCTTTGACCGTTTCAAAATCTTTCTTTATTACTTCTTCATAAACTTTCAAGTTTCCAATTAGTTCGTCAAGAGGTAAGGTTGTTAGATTCTTTGATTCTTCAATCGCCGTGACTTTCGCGTGCCATTTTGGATGTAATGCCCTAAGAAATTTCCTAACATAATTCTTGCTATAAAGCCTTCTTCAAGTTGATTTTAGACTAGTAATAATAGTGTTAATATTTTGCAATGCATTTTCTATTGACTCCTCTTCCCGGAATCATAAATTGTTCATGATTTTTGAAAAGAAGATCTATTTTGTTAGCTTTGACTTGATTATTACCTTGATGAGTATTTAATAAAGTATCCCAAATTTCTTTTGCGGTTTGACACCTAAAAATTCTTTTGTATTCTTTACAGGGCAAAGCATTATAAATTACCATTTCAGCTTCATTATTTTTTGCAAGTTTCTTT
The DNA here is from genome assembly GCA_026074375.1 of Tanacetum coccineum. Classification (NCBI taxonomy): domain Eukaryota; kingdom Viridiplantae; phylum Streptophyta; class Magnoliopsida; order Asterales; family Asteraceae; genus Tanacetum; species Tanacetum coccineum. The sequence goes on from BQNB010015534.1 coordinate 23,232, forward strand.
TTAAGATCATTGTTTTATTTATAAAAAGGTACAACTTCATCCTTTTTAGTTTCGGGATTATTTTTAAATAGGAGGAAAATCACCATCAGTAATAACATGCAAAGATCTAGATCTTTTGATTTCACATAAGTTTTGAATCTATTTTTCCAATAAATAAATCCATCACTTTCAAATAGTGGTGGTCTTTGCATAGATTGCCCTTCTAAATATTTTTTAGATTCCATAGATCGATTCATGTTTTAAAATATAGTTTTATTTAAAATATCTGGTTTGGCGTGGGCGTCTTGTACCAATTATGGAAAAATTGAAGGGGGTTGAATAGTTTACCGCTTTTTAATTTAAGGTTTTAAAGTGTTTATAAAAATTCTAGATTCGACTTTATGTGAATTCAACACTTGCACAATATGAACAATATACTTATCTAAACAATTAATAGGATAGTATGAGAAAATAATGTAAGACAAGAGATAAGAGTAAGAACAATCAAACCACAACGCGAGGATTTATAGTGGTTCGGCAACGAAGCACCTCTTCGCCCTACTCCACTCCTCGAGCACCTAACTCGAGAGTTTTCTTCACTATGTCAACAAGCTCCCTTATGGCGGAGAAAACCTTACACAACTTTCGCTTATCTTGATTTTTGACACTAAGCTAGATGTCGAGTTCTAATCTTAGCTAGAACCAATCTACCACAACTTCACAACTTCACTACACAACTTTGCTTCACGACTTGATCACGACTACACAACTTCTTCACACCACTACTTCACCAAGCCACTACTATAATCACACCTAACTAACACTACTAGGAAAGATCACCAAGATCCATCTATACTTTACAACAATCACTAAGATCTAAAAACTCACAAACTTTACAAGATGTACAATTGATTACAAGTTATTATATGGATACGCAATAAGATTGAACAAAAACAAAGGTGTAATACTTCTTTACTTGATGGTAGGAGTATTCGTCTCTTGCACTTGAGGAATTGAGCTTGGATCACTTGGAAACAAAGCTTTATGATTAAATGATCAAAGGATTTTAATGAGATGTGTGGGTTGTTTTTTATCAGAAAGAATGAGTGCAAAAGGTGAGAAAATAGTGGGGAAAAGTCTAGTATTTATAGGACATTCTGGAGGAGCGTCTACCTATGGGCGGTCCCCTTAAATAGGTGGGTGGTCCCCTTAAAGATAAGGGGGCCGCCCGTGTATTTAAGGGGGCCGCCCTAGACTAGGCGCTCCCTAGTTTGTCCTTTTGTGTAGGGGGGATTTTCTAGAACTTTCTAGCCGTTTTAGGTCCGAAAATTTGAATTTCAAAATGTTTATTTTGAATAAAACATTTCTTTTAATTGTAGAAAATGTTTTGTAATGTTTATAAAAATGTTTACAACATTTTATAAAAGTGTGAGTTTGAATAAAAATTTCCTTTGATCATAAAATGCATTAAGCATTTATTTATTCATACCTTTAAGTGATATAATTTTCGAAATGAAAATTTACTACTAATTACTTGTTTACGTTTAATTTTACATTGAACGTTTTTATATTTTGAAATGGTTTCTTAGTTATTTTGGTCAGCATGCAAGTATTACACTTTTCAGTGTCCATGTCAAAAGCTGGAATTAACCCATCCTTAGACATATCTTGCATCCTCTTAAAGTGGACATGGCTTAGTATAGCATGCCATAGGATTAAATCATTCAGTTTAGAGGTTGACATAAAGGTTGAAGCAATATTATCATTAACAATATTAAGCCTCAACATTTGATTACTCAAATAACCAAAACCAATAAATACACCATGTTTGGATAGAACAAATTTATTAGATTCACTTGTTTATAACCACAATTATTCAAAATACTACTTGAAACCAAATTCTTCCTTATATTAGGAACATGTAAAACATTGAACAGCGAGACAATCTTTCCGAAACTAAACCTAAGATCTACACAACCACGTCCAATCACTATGGACCAGCAACATTTTTGCCTTTTGCCTTGTCATGATCATGCACCTTGAGGGACTCCTCAATGCGCAGATGACTACCCAACTCAACCAGAGTTGACTATTCCTTCTTATGTTTCAAGGTATGCTTGAAATATTTCCAAGAAGGAGGGAGTTTATCAATGATATAAGAGACCTGAATGGCCTCATCCGTGTTCATTTGATGTTGTGTAAATTTACCAAATATTCCAAGAAGTTTAATGTATTGTTCCATAACTGGTCTTGAATCAGTCATTTTGTAATTTGTGAAATTACTAACAAGAAACTTCTTACTTGATGCATCCTCAGCCATATATTTGGTCTCCAAGGAATCCCATAGTTCTTTTCTAGATTCAATAATTTGCTAAATATCAAATAAAGGATCAGACATACCTTTGAGGATTAAACCTCTGCAGACATAGTCATCATTGTCCCACTTGGCCCTCTTCATGAGTTGTTCCACGGTAGCATCATCACCGTCATCAAATAGGAGTAGTGAGCACATACACTACACTCATGCTGGAGAGCAAGAAGTGCATCTTCTTTTTCTATCTTCTAAAGTCCACCCCTTCAAACTTGTCAATCTTAGCAAAGTTTGAAGCTATGTGTTTCATAGCAACAACAACCATTGATTATCACAAAATAATCTTCTTTGATTGTTGGTTGTTGTGTGTCTTAGATCAGGGTGAAGACAATCAATAACCTAGCTAATTACCAAATATGGCTACCGGATATCACTTGAACTCGTGTAATCACTTTCCAAAAAAGATTATTCGACCTTATGCATGGGTATCACGAATACCTCCTTGGGATAAAACCAAGTGTTGTTCTTGTTTTAGGCACAAATCAAGAACACTGCATTTCTATGTGTTTAGGTTTTCTATATATTTTTTCATGCAATTGTGATCTTATTTATAGGGGAAATACTCAAAACCTAGTCAATGGAATTAATGAGAGATTAATGGCCAATTAATCTCTTCCATAATTATCCTCCATAATTTAGGAATTAGTGGTTACATGACCAAATTAAATGTGGTCCTTTAATGCAGTCAAATCTGCCACTTAAATAGGCAAAAGTTGTTACAAACATTTAATGTAGTCAAACATGCCACTTAAATATTTGTAACCACCCATTTAATCTAACCACTAAAAGAGTCAGGGAAAATCAGTGACTTGATGGGTGTACACTCTGTACCTCCAAACAGATTATTATGCAAGGGGTGTAAATGCGTAATGAATTGGAACGAATACTTCTAAACATGCATTCAATTTGGTCATAGACCCGTAACTGGTCCATGACCCGTGAATTGGTCCAAGACCTGTAAATTCAGTCCATTATACAACAACTACAATCAATGATACTTTTATCATGAACTTGAGCATAAACATTAGCTATAGCATAAAAATGAATCTTGTCATATATAAAACACTAATGCAACATGCAACACTCATTTTGTGTCACACCCCACCAAGGCGGAACCGCGAGGTGGAACGTATTAATAAACATCACACAAGATGATAGATAAAACACCATACATGAATCTAGATAAAAGAAAGTTATCCGAATTACAACATTACAAAGTACAAGTTTAAAAGTACAAAAGTCAACATTGTTGTTTTTCTCCCGAACATGGATCACCCCAAAAGACAATAGCTTGGAAGAAAATAGACATCTTGAACAATCAAATGCAATCACACTAAGTTTCTACCTTAGGAATGTCACCTAAAAAGCATGATAAAAACGGTCAACTATCAAAATAGTTGGTGAGTTCTCAAGATTATGTACACCAAATATAGTTTTATAAAAGAGTAGATGTCCGATAAAAGTTTGCCAACTCAATGGCAAATTATCAATAATAGTTGTCCACACCGAGATCAATTTCCAAATAAGTTGAGAGTCCAAAACAAATCAATGTATATGTATGCTATAGTGATTATGCGAGGCACTACTTAAACGTATTCAGCCTAACCGTTCCATCATCCAATCAAGTTTTAGTTGTATAGTGTGGCACAAACACTTAGTACTATGCACCCTTGTGCGAGGAGTGAGGAGGGGCTAATCTCCTAATATCGCTATCCATAAGTACTAACGTCTCAATCCCGTTGAAGGGGAAAGTAAGTTAAAAGTAGTGGCGGGTTCCAAGCATACAACAGCATACATATTAAGTTCAAGGTTCCAAGTTCAACACGTTTCCAAATTTCATCAAGTTCAAATCAGAGTTCCATACGTTCAAAACAAGTTCAAGTTTCAAATATGCTCAAAAGATAAATTACTTAAAAGCAATTTCATAACAGACGACACATCATGCTTTCTACCCCAAAACATTTAAAATCCTGTAAAAAGGGGAATGTGAGAAACTCACCGAAGATAGGAGTATCGATCGAGAAAATCAACAAATGAAGAAGAACGACAACAACGATCTCAACCGCGACCTATAATAATAGTGGTCCGCGTATAAGAAAATATAGCTATGCGAAAATGCATATTTTGAAATGATATGGAATATTATATATATCTACATGTATAAATCCTATGTCGAAGAATCCATGCACAAGACACAACCTAATATTTTCACACTTACGTTTTTCTGAAATTTTATTGGTTTTTCCTAGTCGCTTGACGATGCTTTAAGAAATACTAAACGACCACAACCAATGCTCATCTTTCATTTCTAACCACTTATATGTATTGATAGGCTACTGAAATTTTCTCAAAAAATATAGACAAGCTTAACCATTTTTCAAAAATACAACCAAGCAACATGTCTGAAACAGGGTCTGCTGGAACCTTGCCAAAGTTTGGCATGAGCAGACCCCTTTAAACCTTCCAGAAAATCTGGAAAAATTCAAGAAAATCATACACATTATGAAGATGCCACTGTGTGAATTTTGTCAAAAAATATTAAGTTTTGATCCGCCTGCACACTACATCTTTGGAATCTAAATTTTGGACCAGAATTGCAGTTTTGACAACACATTTTGTAAAAACCTTTAAGACTAAATTATACTTTCTGAAAATCTGCGAGGCCTTTTTCATTAGAAAGTAGACTCGCCGAACTTTGTTTTAGAGTCAAGAAACTCTATAAAAGCTTTTCGGATGACTTAGTTATGACACATGCAAGTTGACCCAAAATTCTGCGCAAAATCGCCTAATGCAGAATTTGACATAACAAATTTCCAAACTTTTAACTAGCATAGAAAACTCGTTTTTAAGAGTTATCGGACGCGCGAACTAGCGCCACGAAGCTACAGACATAACATATCATAATCTTAGATCAAAACTCAGTTTACCATCACAATTTTGCCGACAAGAGCCTAAACTTTCTAATCTAATTAGGGGTTCTATAACACCTACAAATCGCCAAAATTTCGCATCAACAACACTTCCAATATGATCAAACCAACCAACTAATCATGTTAATTATCCTAAACTATCCAATATCCCAAAAATGCAACATGCATGACCATCAATGGATTCTCGACATAAAACTATACACATGCAAGTAATATATAATCAAATCAACACAAAATTAACTAGGATACTTACAAAGATACAATGGAATAGTTAGAAAATCAAAACCATAAACCCTTGTGGTTTCTTGACCTTGGCCGAAACCCACAAACACAAATCAAAGACCTAAAATTCTTGATTGGTTTCACCAAACTTGTTAAAATCACTTAATCTTGAACCCTTGCAACACCAATTATACCCAATTTGATCAAAACCCAAAAATCAAGAATCTAATAAAAATCAAGAATTTGTGTAACTTGATGCATGCTTGATTTTATTTGAGAAGGATGATGGGGTTTAGTGTAGGAGTGATCTGGGAGTGATTGGAAGCTACTTGGTGGAGTTTTGGTGATGATGATGGTGGTTTTGTGTTGTGGATCGACGAACAGAAGAGGGAGAGAAGGGGACGAATGTCCTTTTTTTACTGTTGGAACTATGTGTTTAAGAAGGGAAGTAATCTATTTATATGGAAGTAAAATCCTAGTTAGTATCGACAAAAAAAATATAAAGTAAGGGTGTTTGTTCGTGTAACACCCCCAAAATGGGTCGCAGCGGAATAAGGATCCGGGGCGTGTTACTTATCAGATCAATAACACAAGATAATATAAGAACGACACAAAAAGTCGTTTAACTGATACATGATTTATTTAAGTATTTGTTACAAAATGCCCGAAGCTTACTTGATATTGTTACAAATAAATACAGCCCATAACGGATAAACAAAATGTAATGCGACTAAATCTTTAATGCATAGACTTCAAAATATAACCCCAATGTATCCTTCGCACCTCGTGCTTAATGACCTCCCTGAAAAACATTGCATTTAAAACGACAACAAAAAGTTGTAGAATTCATAGGATAATAAAGATCATGCAGGACCGCAAGAACTTCCCAGTGATAATGCAACAGATGCAGACATCCACAATGTATTTCCGTTTCATATCTCAGACACCGAAACTCGACAAATTGAATACAATATTTAGATATATATAGCCTACATTGCCGTTGATGATGTTCAACCCTAACATCCATATCCGACATGAAATACGTTCTTTCTAATGATAGCAGTCACCCGAACGGGGAATTCCATCCCAAATAGATCTATTATAAATCATTCGCGCTCACATAATGTAATTCCACGTACTACATATATTAATTTAACAGTTCATGATTCCATGGCACAGTGGGATATCGCTACTTAGGCAAAACGTAATCATGATAAAATGTACACTTGCGTCCAATTTGTAAAACTTGCATATGTTTCTCACCCCAAAACTTATAAAGTATGAATTAAAGTTAAAACGTGGGGGCTATGAACTCACCTCAAATGAATTTGAACAGAGTATATCACTACTGATAATGCGTCACGATAAAGACTGAATGCAACCTAATAAAGTATAGGTCGATTAAGAAGACTGCTAAGCATACAGATGAATAGTACACAATACAATGCCACATAATACTTTATGAATTTTTGATAAAACTTGATGAATTTAGGATATTAAAAATGGTTTTGATATCTTTTATAATTACAATGAACTATCGTTTGGCCAATCAGTTAAGGAATAAAGGTCATGAGACAGTATGTTTGAGGAGTCTAGGACACTATTAAATCGTAAATCCAAACTCGTCAATACGTTACTCCGAAGAGCTCAATATCCTTATATAAAATTCCCTACTAATATACACTTGTATTAAAAATTGATATTTTAAATCATAAGGAAAAATGTATTGAATATATAATTATAAAAGTAGATTAAAAGAAACTAGTTTTGAGAAATAAGTAGTTATAACTTGAACTGTACGTATCAGATTCGTTTCTCACAAAATAGACGTGATTCCGGAGTCTATGATTATCTAATAAGACTCTACTTTTCAAATATATAAGTTATTTTAACCACTGTTTTATCAATATATTTTATACTCAGATAATGGGAACAATTAGGGTTTATGAGTTTTGAATATGTTTACATAATATTTTCATAAAACAAGCATACCAAGAATAGATAAGATCATGGCATGCATATATAATTTTTAATAAGATATAAGGATGGATAATGGAACCTTGTTAGAAGGTATAACAACACTTAACAATTTTTTCCCAAAATCAAGATCCAAAAGTTCCAAGCTTAAGTCAAAAACACTTTTCTTGCAACATCTTTTCCAAACTTAACCCAAATCAGTCAAATCTTCTTAGAACACCTTAGGAATGATATAAGAACACTTATATGATCAAGAAAAATCAAGCAATGGATTGCTTCTTGGAGGTGTTTTGAGCCGTGAGCTCTAATGGAGGTAAAAGAGGGTTTTGTTTGATTTTTCAAGTAAAGGTAGAAGTGTAGATGTGGTTTTCTCTTAACCCTTGCACTCCTATTTTAACTAAGCCTAAGACCTTAGCAGTATTCCTTGGTCACTGAGCCTTTGCAAGGTGTCATAGTGTATAGCACAAGGTTTTGAGTAAAACAATGGGTTTTGGTTTTTGGCTATCATAGGCATAAAGTGTGAAAGTTCATGCAATGAAGGTCTTATTTGGATGTCATGGTGACCAAAGCTTCTAGATGCCACTTCCACGTTTTTTAAGGGTTAGGTTAAGGAAATGAATGCAATTGTTCATTTATCTATGTATATATGTATATATCAAGCCTAAAGTAACTATGTTTAATTAAAAGAATAACTTGCATATGTAAATGTATAATTTCAATTCCTTTAATATGAAAATGCTAATTGATAAATCTATTGAGTTTTAATATATACTTTATGTATGAGTTCAAATTGTGGGTATTCGATGAAGCGTAGATAAATTAACGTGCTTCCGGGAAGGCTTAAACGCACTTTATCGCGAAACGCAAACATTTTACGTAACCAACAAAAATAAAATGTGCAATGTTGATAATTATCCTCTTAATAATCATATAACACTTGATTGATGACAATATTTAATCGTTTAATGCCCGTTTACATTGTATGATCATTTTTAGTTTACGCGATTTAACTTAACTTTTACAGTTTAAGAGCAAACGCGTAAAACCCTAAAATAAATTGTGCATTACATAATGTCGTACAATGACCTAAGTTACGAGGTGTTATAGTTCGGGCTTGCAACCGGCCAAGAGAGGGGATGGGCTTGGGTTGTAGTTTTTTTTATTTTATATTGTACAAATCTCGGGCCCAAAACACTTAATGAACTCATTATTAATTTGTAAAAACACGATTTTGACGCGGTTTCGGCCAAACGCGGGTAAAAGTCGAAAAAGTACTAAAATAAAATAATTAAGTTCTCGAAGCTAAAATATAGAATCGTTGATTTCTTGATCGTTAAAACGAATAATTAACCAAAGCTCGACTCGCAAATAATTAAAACGACGATTTTTACTAAATCGACTAAAAATAATAAAATAAATTCTATAAATTTAGAAAATAGAATTTAAAAGCTTGGGGATAAACAGTGACGTGAAACACGGGTTGCACATAGACAAGCGTTAAATGCTAATAGTAATGCGACCACATAAAAGTGACTTCATAAATAATTAAGAGAGTCTAATATCATACGTTTGCTTTTGGTTATTGATCTCAAAATTGACGGATGTCACAGTTTTTTCCTGTTAAAGGGAATTTCGTCCCAAAATTTCTGTTGCTCGTCCTAAGTCGTAGCACGCGAACAATTTTGGGTACTTGCGCTTCATCTCGTCTTCTCGTTCCCAAGTAAATTCTGGTCCTCATCAGGAATTCCAACGAACTTTTACAATAGGAATTCGCCTCTTTTTCAGCTTCTTGACCTCACGGTCCATGATTTCCATAGGTTCTTCAATAAAATCTCTTGACTTCTTCTAACGGTACATGCAAGTTTACGTCAGCCAGACATTTCTTCAAGTTTGACATGTGAAACGTGTCATGAACTCCTACAAGTTCTTGTGGTAAGCGCAACCGATATGCTATTGGACCAACTCGTTCGACAATCTCAAACGGTTCAACGTATCTCGGTGAAAGCTTGCTTCTCTTACCAAAACGTACCACGCCTTTCCTAGGTGACACCTTGAGTAGTACTTTGTCGCCGACACTGAACTCTAGCGTCTTTTGACGATTGTCGGCATAGCTTTTCTGGCGATCTCGTGCGGCTTTTAATCTTTCTTTGATTTGCACAATCTTATCAGTAGTCTCTTGGACAATCTTCGGTCCAAATAGCTTGTTTTCTCCTACTTTTGCCCAAGCTATGGGCGTTCGACACTTCCTTCCATACAATGCATCAAATGGGGCACACTTCACGCTCAAGTGGTAGCTGTTGTTGTATGAAAATTCTACTAACGGTAGATGAGTATCCTAATTTCCACCAAAATCAATTGCATAAGCTTGAAGCATATCTTCTAATGTTTGAATGGTACGCTCACTTTGGCCATCGGTTTCGGGATGGTAAGCTGTACTTAAATCCAGTCGCGTTCCTAATGCTTTCGGTAGTGATTGCCAAAATCTTGATGTGAAATAACTGTCACGATCAGATATGATTGACACAGGAACACCGTGCCTTGCCATGATCTCATTGATGTACAGTCTTGAAAGTCTCACCGTCTTGTAGTCTTCACGGATAGCTAAGAAAATGTGCCGATTTAGTCAGTTGATCGACAATGACCCAAATCGAGTCAGGTCTGCTACTGGTTCTTGGTAACTTGTTTATGAAGTCCATTGTGATGTTCTCCTATTTCTATTCGGGAATCTTTGGCTGTTGAAGTAATCCCGGGGGTTTATGGTGTTCTGCTTTGACTTTAAAGCAAGTTAAGCACTTGCTAACATACATGGCAATGTCCTTCTTCATTCCAGGCCACCAATATAAGCCTCGAAGATCATAGTACATCTTTTCTGCTCCAGGATGCACGAAATACCTTGTAGCATGAGCTTTATTCATTATCAAAGTTCTCAAATTGCCAGAAGCTGGCACCCAAATTCGTTCAGCAAGATATAACATCTTCTTTTCTCTCAAGCTGTTTGTCTAATCCTTTCAACATTTATACTGGAGCGTTAGCACCTTTCGAAGCTTCGCTCTAAGCTCCCAGTATCCTAGCCTTAATGCTAAAGTGAATTATCACACTCATAGCTCGAGCTCGTCTCGGTTTCAACCGTTCTTTCCTGCTTAATGCATCAGCTACTACGTTCGCTTTACCTGGATGGTAGCGAATCTCGCAGTTATAGTTGCTGAAAAGTTCCATCTATCGTCTTTGGCGTATATTTAATTCTTTCTGATAAAAAATGTGTTGAAGGCTCTTATGATCGGTGTAGATCATGCTCCTTGTTCTATACAAATAGTGTCTCCAGGTTTTGAGAGCAAATACTACGGCGCCCAACTCTAAATCATGAGTGGTGAAATTCTTCTCATGGATTTTGAGTTGTCTATATGCGTATGCAATTACCTTGTTCCTCTGCATCAGAACGCAACCAAAACCTTGATTCGAGGCGTCACAGTAAACTACAAAATCATCGGTACCCTCAGGAAGTGCCAGAATATGAGCATCACACAACATGTTCTTCAATGTCTGAAAGGCATTCTCTTGCTCATCACCCCACTCAAACTTTTTATTTTTCTGAGTCAACAGGGTGAGAGGTTTTGCAATCTTCGAGAAATTTGTGATAAATCGCCTGTAGTATCCCGCCAATCCTAAGAATGAACGGATCTCAGTTAGAGTCTTCGGGGGTTTCCAATTTTTCACTGCTTTAATTTTGCTGGGATCCACATGTATGCCTTTACTGTTCACTACATGTTCGAGAAAACGAACCTCTTGTAGCCAAAATTTACATTTCGAGAATTTCCCGAACAATTTCTCCTTTTCAAGCAACTCCAGTATCAATTTCAGGTGGATCTCATGCTCCTCCTTGGACCTTGAATAAATTAAGATGTCAATAAAGACAATGACAAACTTGTCAAGATACGGCCTACATACGCAGTTCATAACGTCCATGAATACCTCGGGAGCGTTAGTCTGTCCGAAGGGCATGACCGTGAACTCAAAATGTCCGTACCTCGTCCTGAATGCAGTTTTGGGAATATCTTCTTCGCCTACTCTCAACTGATAATAGCCCGATCGAAGATCTATTTTTGAAAAATACCATGACCCATGTAGTTGGTCGAACAAGTCATCGATCCTAGGAAGAGGGTAGCGGTTTTTAACAGTTAGCTTGTTCAGCTCTCGATAGTCTATACACATACGGAACGAACCATCCTTCTTCTTAACAAACAAGACTGGGGCTTCCCAAGGTGAAGAGCTAGGTCGTATGAAACCTTTTTCTTAGAGTTCTTTAAGTTGGTTGGACTGTTCTTGCATTTCTGTAGGTGCTAATCGATAAGGTGATTTTGCAACAGGCATAGCTCCAGGAATAAGATCTATGCAAAACTCCACTTCACGAGATGGGGGTAAACCTGATAAATCTTCTAAAAACACACCAGGGAATTCATGTACAACAAGGATGTCTTCGAGTTTTGGCTCGTTCACTTTCATGGTCTTTAACTGTTTTAGGTTTCGTTCGGGTCGTTCTCCATGAACTTCCAAAATATCTCTGTTAGATAACGGAATTTGGACAATTTTCTCATAGCAAACTATCTTAGCTCTCAGCTTTGACAACCAATCCATTCCTACGACCACGTTGAAACTACTATATCCAAAGGGAATCAAATCGATGATAAATGTATGACCTTCTAGCTCAAGTCTACAACCTCGAATAATCTTATTTGTTTCTACTATAACGCCGCTAGCTATTTCAATCTCATAACCGGGGCTTATGACACTAGGTTTCATGTTAATCAATGGCAATAATTTGGTAGATATAAAGCTATAGTCGGCACCAGAATCAAACAAAACTGTAGCAAAATGATCGTTTAGAGAGAATGTACCCGTCATGACGTTCGGGTTTTGTGGGGCTTCAGCAACACCTAGGCCAAAAGCTCTACCCTGTGCTCGATTCCTATTGTTCCCTTGGTTGGTGTTTCCTTCAATTGCTAGCATCGGGTTTGGGCGATTTCCTCCCGAGGTAGTGGCTCGATTTATCCTTGGGCAATTCCTCCTAAAGTGGTTAGGATCTCCACACTCATAACAAGTTGGCCTTGGTCTTTCATTAGCAGCTCTACCCGTGCAGTATCGGGTAAAGTGACCCACTTGGTTACATCGACGACAAACATGGCAGTTACCAGAATGATGGAAGTTGCATTTTGCACACTTCGGGTGTTGACCAGCATGCTGACGTTGCCCTTGACCTTGCTCCTGAACAGTCAGAGCAAAGTTCCCACAAGTTCTTTGTCTCTTGTTCCTATCATCCCTTCCTCGGTTCCTGTTCTGGTCATTCGACCTCCTTTTGTTTCCAGCATTTTCCTTCTTCTTGAAAAGTCCATCCTTAATACCATCAGTGGTCAGGCGGTTGGCCATACTCACAGCACCCTGGATTGTAGCAGGTTTGGATGAAGTGACATGTGGCTTGATCTTAGGAGCTAAACCCCGAATGTAGCGATTGACACGTTGGCTCTCAGGGGTAACCATATGTGGCACCAACTTTGCTAACTCGTGAAATCTAGCCGTATACCCATCAATATCTGATCCAACCATCTTGTGGTTCCAAAATTATGATTCCAACTTCTGAACTTCATCATCGGGACAATATTCTTCCATCATCAACTTTTTAAAATCATCCCAAGATTGGGCTATGGCAGCTGCCCGTCCTCGGGTTTGAACAAGGGTATTCCACCAAGTTAAGGCGCGGCCTTGCAGCATACCAGCCGCGAATTCAACTTGGCTCTCAGCGAGGCACTTAGTGATATGGAGCACAGACTCGATGCTTTCAAACCAGGTTAGTAAACCAACTGCACCTTCTGTGCCGAAAAATTCATTGGCACCAGAAGCCCTAAATGTTTTGATACTGCATCTGGGTGTGGCCTCTCTTTGATTTGCTCGGTTTCCTTTGAGGGCTTGAACAAGTTAAGTTAGCATATTTGGCAATGCGGTGTTAAGTTGTCGAGTTACTTCATTTGCTGTTTCGTTTGGAGGGTTGGTGTTGTTGGCAGTGCTGCTATGTGTGTTTCTTCCCGCCATAATTCTACAATTTAACACAAAGATTTACGTTATTAAAAACTTGGTGAACCGATTCCTTCAAACAGTTTATACATAATCACAGGAATATAGTTGAGGAAAAATGAACATGTTTAGAGATTTTCAACTCAGTTAAGGTTGAATATAACACTTTTGAACGAAGTGTTTAAATGAATAATCAAACATAGTTAGATGTACCATACCAATTTAAATCAATCATGTTTAGTATTTAACCAAAATTTAGTGGTATACATATTTAGGTAACAAGCAAGTTTTATATATAAGAAATATATGTATTTTATCTCACAATTTAATAATATTAAATAAACATAGTTTTTAAATTATTATTTTTAAATATATATTAAATTGGTTGCCAAGAAAATTGATTAATAAATAATTATTTAAATTAAGCATTGTAAAAGTTTACCATTTTGTTTGTCATATAAGTAAAATTTAAGTAATCAGATAACATCTTACAAAAGTCTTTTCAAAAGTTAATGATAATAGTATCCATCAAAATTTGGCACTTGATCTACACAACTGATTCCAATAATTTATTATATCATAATAGAGAAACAATTAGTAATTCAAAAGGGGGATAAATGCATAAATTAACATGCAGGCAACTACATAGTACCAACCTCATTGGTGTATCTGCCAACAAACTAACCCGAAAAGGGTTTGGTTGGTAGGATTAAGAACAAAACACCGCATTTCTGCTTCCGAACCAAAAATATTTCTATAGTTCGCGTTCGTCAATGTCGAAATAAAACGGTGCATGACCAAAACATAGGTCGATGTAGCTCCAATAGTAAAAGAACGAACGTCTCTACATGTCGTGCATACGTAGTTTACCTGCTGCTCGCCTTGAGTTCTTACTCGGAATCCATCAACGAGTCCTCCTCAAGGTCTTATGCAGGGTAAAGGTACGAAAAGTATTTAGGTGTACGTCGCGACTCACTCGCGAAATCATTAGCGCGCGAAGATGATCTATGGGACATATTGTGACTATAACGGTGTCCTAGATAACAAGGTGCTTATGGAGAGTGTGACACTATAACGATAGTAACCAATGTGAAAGCAAACTCAGAACATAAATGGATCAATCCAAATAAGCATGATGTATTAAAATCAAATAGTGGACATCTAAAAGCATGCATTGTACGGTGCATATGATTCCTAGTATGCTTTTTAGTGGCTAAAGTGGAAAGTCGGTTTTTAAACTTGTTTAAAAATAATGACTATACCCAGTGTTGCATGATACTCCCTGAATTAGACATAGTTGATCAAGTTATGTCTAATTTAGGTCTAATGATGCAACCACTCGGACTAGTCGACTCGTTTCATGTTCGGTGTTTTTAGAAAAAGAAAATCATTTTGGTTATAGTTCGGATTTTTATTTTTGAAAATAAAACCAGCGTTCTCTATAACCTTAGGCTCTGATTACCAATCTATCACACCCCACCAAGGCGGAACCGCAAGGTGTAACATATTAATAAACATCACACAAGATGATAGATAAAACACCATACATGAATTTAGATAAAAGAAAGTTATCCGAATTACAACATTACAAAGTACAAGTTTAAAAGTACAAAAGTCAACATTGTTGTTTTTCTTCCGAACATGGATCACCCCAAAAGACAATAGCTTGGAAGAAAATATACATCTTGAACAATCAAATACAATCACACTAAGTTTCCACCTTAGGAATGTCACCTAAAAAGCATGATAAAAACGGTCAACTATCGAAATAGTTGGTGAGTTCTCAAGATTATGTACACCAAATATAGTTTTATAAAAGAGTAGATGTCCGATAAAAGTTTGCCAACTCAATAGGAAATTATCAATAACAGTTGTCCACACCGAGATCAATTTCCAAATAAGTTGAGAGTCCAAAACAAATCAATGTATATGTATGCTATAGTGATTATGTGAGGCACTACTTAAACGTATTCAGCCTAATCGTTCCATCATCCAATCAAGTTCTAGTTGTATAGTGCGGCACAAACACTTAGTACTATGCACCCTTGTGCGGGGAGTGAGGAGGGGCTAATCTCTTAATAGCGCTATCCATAAGTACTAACGTCTCAATCCCGTTGAGGGGGAAAGTGAGTTAAAAGTACTGGCGGGTTCCAAGCATACAACAACATACATATTAAGTTCAAGGTTCCAAGTTCAACACGTTTCCAAATTTCATCAAGTTCAAATCAGAGTTCCATACGTTCAAAACAAGTTCAAGTTTCAAATATGCTCAAAAGATAAATTACTTAAAAGTAATTTCATAACAGACGACACATCATGCTTTTCACCCCAAAACATTTAAAATCCTGTAAAAAGGGGAATGTGAGAAACTCACCGAAGATAGGAGTATCGATCGAGAAAATAAACAAATGAAGAAGAACGACAACAACGATCTCAACCGCGACCTATAATAATAGTGGTCCGCGTATAAGAAAATATAGCTATGCGAAAATGCATATTTTTAAATGATATGGAATATTATATATATCTACATGTATAAATCATATGTCTAAGAATCCATGCACAAGACACAACCTACTATTTTCACACTTATTATTTTATGAAATTTTATTGGTTTTTCCTAGTCGCTTGACGATGCTTTAAAAATACCAAACGACCACAACCAATGCTCATCTTTCCTTTCTAACCACTTATATGTATTGATAGGCTACTGAAATTTTCCCAAAAATTATAGACAAGCTTAACCATTTTTTAAAAATACAACCAAGCAACATGTCCGAAACAGGGTCTGCTTGAACCTTGCCAAAGTTTGGCATGAGCAGAGCCCTTTAAACCTTCCAGAAAAATTTGGAAAAATTCAGGAAAATCATACACATTATGAAGATGCTACTTTGTGAATTTCATCGAAAAATATTAACTTTTGATCCGCCTGCACACTACATCTTTGAAATCTAAATTCTGGACCAGAATTGTAGTTTTGACAACACATTTTGTAAAGACCTTTTGACTAACTTATACTTTCTGAAAATCCGCGAGGCCTTTTTCGTTAGAAAGTAGACTCGCCGAACTTAGTTTTAGAGTCAAGAAACTCTATAAAAGCTTTTCGGATGACTTAGTTATGACACACGCAAGTTGACCTAAAATTCTGCGCAAAATCGCCTAATGCAGAATTTGACATAACAAATTTCCAAACTTTTAACTAGCATAGAAAACTCGTTTTTAAGAGTTATCGGACGCGCGAACTAGCGCCACGAAGCTACGGACATAACCTATCATAATCTTAGATCAAAACTCAGTTTACCATATCACAATTTTGCCGACAAGAGCCTAAACTTTCTGATCTAATTAGGGTTTCTATAACACCTACAAATCGCAAAATTTCGCATCAACAACACTTCCAATATGCTCAAACAAACCAACTAATCATGTTAATTATCCTAAACTATCCAATATCCCAAAAACGCAACATGCATGACCATCAATGGATTCTCGACATAAAACTATACACATGCAAGTAATGTATAATCAAATCTGTAGGATCGATATTCCTTAATGAAACACTGATATACTGTCAACTATGCGGAATCTAGTTGGCAGTACTTAAGAAGAACACACAATAGTTTCTCAAACCACAAATCAAAGACCCGAAATTCTTGATTGGTTTCACCAAACTTGTTAAAATCACTTAATCTTAAACCCTTGCAACACCAATTATTCCCAATTTGATCAAAACTCAAAAATCAAGAATCTAATAAAAATCAAAAATTTGTGTAACTTGATGCATGCTTGATTTCATTTGAGAAGGATGATGGGGTTTAGTGTAGGAGTGATTTGGGAGTGATTGGAAGCTACTTGGTGGAGTTTTGGTGATGATGATGGTGGTTTTGTGTTGTGGATCGACAAGCAGAAGAGGGAGAGAAGGGGACGAATGTTCCTTTTTTTACTGTTGGAACTATGTGTTTAAGAAGGGAAGTAATCTATTTCGGGTAAAGGCCATTTATTACCAACTTACTTTCTCATTTGTACCGTAATGACCAACTTACTTTTTTTGTACATTCTACACCAACGAACTTGTTTGTTTTGTGATAATATTACCCAAATGACCGGCTAGATTTCCATGTCATTTTTTCATATCCACATGTACTTTAAAAAATTACACATGTGTAATTCTTGCCCACGTGGATTGGCTAGTTATAATATAAAATGACTAAATTGCCCTTTTCTTTTTCTCTTTTGTTAACTGTTAAATGCTAGTTTGAAGGCTGAAATGACAAAATTAACCTCATCTTCAACCTCATTTATCTTCAACCTTTTTTTCTCCCAGAACCTGCTAATAATTCCGGCCACCCTTAATTTTCTCGACCACCATTCTAATACTAACCAACCAACATATTAAAGACATATAGACACATCAATGGACCACACGTCATTTTCTAATAGTTTCATTATTCGTGTAACATATCAGTATTACTACATAACATAATTGAAGTGATCATAATGATTCACTACAATTACTTTTGTGGAACGACTTAGCATACATCACAGAAATAAAGCATTGCTAGAAATGATATAATCTATCCCAAAGAGGTTGACTAACTAATTTATAGCTTTTACAATTCAAGATAGAAGTAAATTTACTAACTACTTTATAGCTTTTACTCCAAAAGAAATCATATCTTATCCACACAAAAAATCATACCCAGATCTGTATAAACAAACCTTCTTACCCACAAACTAAAAAAGACAGATCCATAATCCCACATAACTCAAAAATCACGACACAACAAAACCACACCAAACGAGATCTACATAAACCCATATTAATCAAGATCTACAAAATCAAGATCTTAATCCATACAAGAAAGTCTTTATAATTATTGAATGTCTTCCATAAGCAAGAGTAATCACTGGCCATTCCTCATGATCGTCATCTTGGATATGATTAAAGAATAAGTGCGTGTTTTTGTTGTGAGCTAAAAAAAGGGAGTGATGGTTGTTGGTGTTTGTTACGAAGGAGAAGGTGAATTTATGATGTTTGATATGTTGACTTTTATAACATCTGTTGACTATAATTATATACTATAACAATTAAATAAATATGCCATCGTGGAATAAATATGCCAGCGTGTAGGTAACAATTTACCATATTGGTAATATCGAACAAAATTTGAATGTACGTGGGTGTAATGAGTACGAAAAAAAATAAGTTGGTCATTACGGTACAAATGAGAAAGTATGTTGGTAATAAATGACCTTTACCCATCTATTTATATGGAAGTAAAATCCTAGTTAGTATCGACAAAAATAAAAAAAATATAAAGTAAGGGTGTTTGTTCGGGCTTGCAACCGGCCAAGAGAGGGGATGGGCTTGGGTTGTAGTATTTTTTTTGATTTTATATTGTACAAATCTCGGGCCCAAAACACTTAATTAACTCATTATTAATTTGTAAAAACACGATTTTGACGCGGTTTCGGCCAAACGCGGGTAAAAGTCGAAAAAGTACTAAAATAAAATAATTAAGTTCTCGAAGCTAAAATATGGAATCGTTGATTTCTCGATCGTTAAAACGAATAATTAACCAAAGCTCGACTCACGAATAATTAAAACGACGATTTTTACTAAATCGACTAAAAATAATAAAATAAATTCTATAAATTTAGAAAATAGAATTTAAAAGCTTGGGGATAAACAACGACGTGAAACACGGGTTGCACATAGACAAGCGTTAAATGCTAATAGTAATGTGACCACATAAAAGTGACTTCATAAATAATTAAGAGAGTCTAATATCATACGTTTGCTTTCGGTTACTGACCTCAAAATTGACGGATGTCACACTTTGCAAAACACGAAAAAACTCACTTTATGTCCGGATAAGAGATGTACAATTACTTTTGAGAGCTTATATACACATTTTCAAATGGTTCATTAGTCGCTATGTATCATAAGGAACTTAGAATAAAGAGACCATGTATCAAAACTCATTTTCTAGAAACTGTCCGCTTTTAACCCATTCTGACCCATTAGATGCTTCAGCTTCTGTTTTCATTAGCCTGAATTCAACATTATTTTTAACATCTCCCCAAATCAATTTCAGACATTTTGATATCAAAATAACTCTGTAACTCCTTGTAAAACTCCCGATATGTAACGAATTGGGTAATTCCTGATAAGTTCCTCAACAACAGCTTTATGCTGAGTTATTTCTTGATCATTTTGACTTCCTTTTGATCATATTAACATCCAAATACATCATGTACTCAAAGATAACACCATTACCTATATTTTAATGCTCAGTAAAACACATTTAATTCTTATATGATGCTCCCTGCGCCTCACTAATGGATCACACAGCTCAAGGCTAAAGAGTTGATCAATGGATATGTATGGTTTGATGTACTAGGTCCATCTTAGGTAAAGGTAAAATTACTGAAATGGACATTTTCACATGAAATTACACAAATATGTCGAATATCTAACTTAATCGCTAAAAGACCTCCAAATCTCGCAAAAAGTGAGTCGTGGATTCATATATTTTTGTGGATTTCTATGTTTTAACAACAAATCTGCTATTTAAACAATTTGAGGATTTGACCAACAAATCTATGATTTAAACAATTTGAGGATTTGACCAACAAAAGATTGAACTAACAAGGGTTATTAGTACATTGTCTATTTAGACAGAATTTGATGACACTGAATGTAATCAATGTTTAGGACCATGGGCGGAGTCCCCTAATTCTGCTAAGGCGATGCATGTGCATGTGTCAGTGTGCGTTTATAAGTAACTCAAACACAGGCAAAGCTACCCAAGATTTTCATGGATAATCATGAAGGAGCCAACTAAAGTGTCCACAGAACCAAAGCCAAACAATCGCCACCTGGTGTGCTTCAGTTAGCAAACATTCTTTACACTGAAGGCTTCAAGATTACAATCATTCACACTGAATTCAATTCTCCTAATCAATCAAACTACCCACAATTCACCTTCATATTAATCTCTGATGGCTTACCCAAATCCAAAGATGAGATTACAAGTTTCCTTGCTCGTAATAATATCAGCAATTTCATGAACAAAAGTTGCATTGATCCGTTCAGACTGTTTGGCTAAGTTGCTAGAAGAGGAGCCTGTGGCATGCTTGATCACAGATGCAGTATGGCACTTCACTCAATTAGTTGCAGACAGTGTTAAGCTCCCAAGGATTGTCTTAAGCACTAGCAGCATGTCATGCCTCCCTGTTTATGCAGCCTTGACTAGTCTTGGTGAAAATGTTGACTTCAAAACCTCCATAGAAGAAGAGTGGGCCCCAAAGCTTGCACTAATGATAAAGAGGGATATAAAAGGCGGCTTCAGGAATGATAGTGAATACCTTTAAAGAGCTTGAAGAACCAGCATTCTTAGCTATATCCCTCAATTTTTGCATCCCCACTTTCCTAATTGGTCCGTTTCATAAGTATTTTCCAGCCTCGTCTAGCAGCTTACTAGAACTGGATAAACGCTCTATATCATGGTTAGACATCCAACCAAACAACTTAGTAGTATATCTGAGTTTTAGGAGTGTCGCCTAACTGGGTGAAGCTGAGTTTACAAATATGGCTTGAGGGTTGGCTAACAGCAAGCAACAGTTCTTGTGGGTGAACCGACCTGGTTCAGTTTCTGGCTCTGAATCGCTTGAGTTATTGCCTAAAGGGTTCATAGAAGAAGTAGGTGAAAGAGGGTGTATTGTGAAATGGGCTCCTCAACAAGAAGTATTAGCTCAAGCTATTGGAGCATTTTGGACATATAATGGATGGAACTCGACTTTAGAAAGTATTTGTTAAGGTGTTCCTATGATCTGCTCACCTTGTTCTTATGATCAACCAATAAACGCGAGACATGTAACTGATGTTTGGAAAATAGGAGTTATGTTGGATAACGGAATAAATAGAGAAGAAACTGAAAGAACGATAAAAAAAAGTAATCATCGACAAAGAAGGTAATGAAATGAGACAAAGATCTAAATCTCTTCAAAAAAAAGTAAACCTTTCTCTTAAAGAAGGCGGTTCAGCACAACAATCCCTCAAGAACTTAGTTGACTATATCATCCATTTCTAGTGTATTTCTGTTTGAATTCCTAATAAATCTGTCAGTATTGTGTTCTTCAAATTCAGTTACAAAACTTGAATAAAGATTGAAATTTTATGTCACTTGCAAGTTTCAAGGTGAGACCACAGTGTGTACCTGATACTATATTTACCTAGCTTTAATGTCACTAATCAGACGCTCTAAATTACAATAAGACAATCCACCTTCCATCAAGCACTGTTTTGCAAATTTCACCATTAACTCTCTCACCGTCTTCTCTACAATCACTCATGTCCAAACCCAACTTCCACGCTTCCCCAACAAACCTACTATTCACTTGTTGGTCTAAAAAATAAGGCCAACATATCATAGGTACACCTTCAATCACACTTTCTAAAGTCAAGTTTCACCCACTGTGTCAAAAACCCACCTAGAGCACTGTGGGCCAAAACCTCCTCTTGTGAATCAAGTAATGCATTGATTCACTATTTTACCCATTCCCGGAATGTGCAGAACTAATCTCACTTTAATGTATACCTACCCACTCTCGGGACTTATAAGTAGAACACATATGAACATGAACTCTCCCTACGCCTTGTCTAGGGCTTAGTCTACATCTTAACTACAGATAATTTATCTGATTTCTATTTCAGTAACATATCTAACACTTCAAATGTACATTATCTTGATGATGGTTTTTTCATACTATGTATGCTATATATAGACATCATTCGACCCGTTGAAAACTGATCATTTTGACTTCCTTTTGAATCATATTAACATCCAAATACATCATATACTCAAAGATAACACCAGTACCTATATATTGATATCATACACACATTGTAATTCATTTTGACTGTCCGGTTATGACACTTTAAAAGTTTAAATGACTTGCTTCAAAGCTTTATATTTTAGCACCACTTATCATATTCTTATGATTGTTACTAAATCCATATTATATTTTTTTATCCAATTATGTTGATATACTTTCAGTTACTAATTCAATTCCTTACTCTAGGAATTGATAGCCTACAACCCTGGTTACTAGAGCGGAACTCGACCTTGAAGAACACACAACACAGCAACAATGATTCACAAAAAAGAAAAGAGAAGAAGAACGAGCACACACAAGGTATTAACCCTAATCGAATGTTTGATTAGTATTGAAAGAATGAAGTGTCTAAAACCCTCCCCCCTCACCTCCTTTTATAGAGATGAAGGGGGAAGAAAACACCGACTCCAAACCCTAAGTAGGCTGTGAAACACATGGGTTGGGCTTGGGACAAGCAAACCCACGACCCTTACAGAATTGTAAAGAAAAACGTAACACTCGACTACCCTGGACTTTTGCTAAAATAAAGACTAAACCTAACAATTTCCACCTTAGGCTTTATATTAGCCTACACCAACATTCAGCAACTCCAAGCAATGTTGTAACTTGAGTCCAGGTATCACCTTCGTCAAGGCATCCGTAGCATTGTGTTCAGTTCCCACATTCAGAACTTTAACCGTCTTTGCTTCCAAGACCTCTCTGATGAAGTGATAACGCACATTGATGTGCTTAGTCCTTTCATGAAAAACATGATTCCGCGATAAGTGAATCGCGCCCTGATTATCACAATTAACTGCCACAGTGTTAAGCTCTACGCCTAACTCTTCCAAGAGTCCCCTTAGCCAAATAGCTTCCTTCACAGCCTCCGTAAGAGCCATATACTCCGCCTCTGTAGTTGAAAGAGCCACCACGTGTTGTAGCGTTGCCTTCCAGCTTACAACACATCCCTGTACTAAAAATGCGTAACCAGTGATAGACCTACCTTTATCCGGATCCTTAGCGTAGTCTGAATCAACAAAACCTGTTACGTCCACATGGTTGCCACGATTTGTCCCATACACCAAACCCACGTTTGCAGTACCCCGCAAATATTTCAAAATCCACTTCACTGCTTCCCAATGATTTTTACCCGGATTCGCCAAATATCTGCTAACTACACTTACCGCATACGCTATGTCTGGCCTCGTGCACACCATCAAGTACATTAAGCTCCCAACCGCATTTGCATATGGCACCTTACTCATCCTTTCAACATCACAATCCTTAACCGAGAAATTCTTCAACGACAGCTTGAAGTGCCCACCCAATGGCATCTTAACCGATTTCCCATTGTCTATTCTAAAATTATTCAAAATTTTAGAAACGTACCCGGAATGTGACACCCTCAGAATCTTGCGACTTCGATCCCTGACGATCTCCATACCAATAATCATCTTTGCTTCCCCGAGCTCCTTCATGTCGAACTCCTTTTTAAGCAAAGACTTGGTAGACCTAATCTCAGCCTTGCTCTTACAAGCAATCAGCATATCGTCTACATATAACAATAGATAGATATACACACCTGGTTCATAACTCTTATTATATACGCAGCTGTCGTAACTGCTACGCTTGAACCCATTTCCCAGCATTTACTCATCAAACCTCTTATACCATTGCCTAGGTGACTGCTTCAAACCATAAAGATATTTCTTTAACAAACATACATTGTTACCTTGTTCATATCTTGGTGGCTGCCTTGATTACTTCTTCAAAATTTCCATGTAAAAATGCTGTCTTTACATCAAGCTGCTCCAGCTCATAATCTTTACACGCAGTCAATGCAATTATAACCCGAATAGATGTGTGTCTAAGTACGGATGAATATACTTCTATGTAATTCAATACCTGCCCCTCTGTCGTGAATCCACGAGGACACCAATACCTTGCCTTGTTACTAGGCTTTTGAACAACCTTCAAATCCCTCCTTTATCGTTGAACAACCATTTGTAGCTCTATACAAGATTTTGCCCAGCTAGATGATCTACTAATCCCAGGGTCTTGTTTCTTCCTCTGAGAATCCATTTTCTGCATAGCAGCTTTCCACATAGAACTGTCATCACATGCACTGCTCAGGGCTTGTCAATGTTCATGAATATCTTCTTTCTTTTTCTTGCAACAAACGCGTAAGCTGCCATATTTCTCATCTCGAAACCTCAAGGTTTCGTTCTTATCCTCGCTTCTATCCCGAAGCGAATCTGATAATATATGAGATCTGGTATCTAATTTAGTTTATTACCTCTTGCAGTTCCATCCTCAACTGTAATTCCTCAACAAATCTTATCAGCACTTGCACTGAATCCTTCAAATGGTGTCTTTGTACTTGACACTTTCGTTGAAGACCATGTTCCTGCTCGTAACTATTTTAAGGTGATTATAATCTAAGCCTATAGAGTCTGTACCCTTCACACCCATTCTGGATACTCAAAAGAACGATTTTTAAAGCTCTCGGCTCGAGCTTACCTTGTTTATCGTATAGATATGCGACACAGCCAAAAATCCTCAACATCCCATAATCACTTGGATATCCCGACCACATCTCCATAGGTGTCTTTTTCTCAATCACTCTCGGTGGTGACCTATTGATAAGATATACGACCGTACATGTCGCTTCTGCCCAGAAGGTCTTGGGCAATCCAGACTAAATTAATAAACAACGTACCTTATCTATGAGAGTTTTGTTTATATGTTCTGCTACCACATTCTGTTGCGGCGTCCCGACAACTGTCAAATGTTTAGCAATCCCACTCTCAATGCATAGCTGCTCAAAATCCTGGTTACAGAACTCAAGACCATTATCTGTCCTCAGCTTCTTAACCGTCCTCCCAGTCTGATTCTCTACTAATTGCTTCCACTCTTTGAACTTTCCAAATGCTTCGTCTTTGAACCTGAGAATATAAACCCATACCCTCTTGGAATAATCATCAACAATAGATAAGAAATACCTCTTACCTCCCAATGATTCCACGAGTTGGACCCATTAAGTCTGAATGAAGATAGTTCTATCAACACCCTGAGTAATGTGCCTTCCTACACCGAAACAGACTCGATGTGACTTTCCTAGAACACAATTCTCACAAAAATCGAGCTTACCTAGAATCTTCTTGCCAAACAGGCCCTGCTTTTCCAGCACCTGTAGTCCCGCCTCGCCGATATGTCCCAGTCTTTTATGCCAAACCTGCGCAAGACTGTCTTTTTTTTCAACACTAGCATTAAGCTCACCCGCCATTGCATGGCCATCCAAAGAGTATACGCAATTATCCCTTTATATTCCAGATAAAATAACCCTAGAACCATTAATCACCTTGACTTTGCCCAACTGCATTTTACGGTATATCCCTCTTTTTCAAGAGTTCCCAGTGATATCAAGTTTCTTTTCAATTCAAGAATATACCTGACATTGTAACACAAAACTTGACCCATCTTTTAGTTGTACCATCACCTTGCCAATACCTTTAATCTTACACTCCCTGTTGTCACCCAACTGTGCATTGCCCCCATCGCATTCCAGAAAATAATAAAATATATCTAACCTGGGTGTTATGTGGTATGAACATCCTGAATCTATGATCCAATCTAGCAGAGCCTATGCGCTCATCATCATCATCACCTCAGAATCGTCATAAGTGGAACCACTAGAGCTTGGTTGCTCATCTTTCTTGACGTAACCTGTTAACTTCTTGCTATTATTCTTCGGACATTTTCTCTTCAAATGATCCTCAGATTGGAAAATATAGCACTTGAGTCTTCCACCTCGAGACTTCGATCTTGACTTTCCCCTTGACTAACGTGAATCCATATGATCAGTTCTTCCCCTCACATATAACCCTTCGCCATCATCCCCATTGGCCTTAGACCTTTCTTTGATTTCCTTTGAATTTAGTGTGGCCATCACGTCCTTTAAAGTCAAAGCTTCCTGTCCATAGAGCAAGGTATCCACAAAGTGTTTGTTGGGAATTGAAGGCTTCTGAAGTTACTACTGTTAGTTTTGGAAGTTAATACTGCTGGTTTAAGATTGTGCTGTTGTTGAAGTTTAAAGAAAATAGTCTAAGTTATTAAAACTGCTAGCTATAATAGTTAGTGCTGCGAGTACATTGTTAGTACTGGCAGTATAGTTAGTACTATTAGTTAATACTTACTCCTGTTAGTCTTGTATAGTTAGTATTGCTATTATGATATGCATGAGTTAAATTAGGAATAGATATGCATTATCATTATACGTGTTTTGTAAGCCCATTAGGGTTTCCTTGGTGTATGAAAGGAACCCTAAGGCATAGATCAATATATACATATATATATATCAGTCTTTCATAGTTTTTCATAACTTCAAGGTTGTAAATCCTAACACTGTCAAAGAGTGTTCGTATTAATATATTGGAGCTTATTGTTTTGGTTATATTTATGTGTGCTAAACATTCATTACTGTTATTCTTTTTAGTGGTATAAACTAGATTCCGCATAGTTTATATCATACACTCAAAGTTTCAGTCTTAGTGCCTTTGGATTTATCCAAGGATACTAAACCTTACATTAAGCTAAGGAGTTCAAGATCTGTTCATTGGGATCAACAAGTGGTATCAGAGCTTGTTGTGAAGCTTTGAATAAGAAGAAACCAACAACACATACAAGATCTAATTCTCAGTGATAAGATGGAGGCAGGAACTAATTCTACAACTCTGACTGCAAAACTTCCTATCCTCGACCAAGGGGATTATGATCTCTAGTTAATGAAGAATAGAATAATACTTTCTCATGATTGATTACTCCTTCTAGGAAGTATGGTAACAAAGTGCTGAAGAGAACTGTTGGAGAAACTGAGCATGAATATGAACCTACTATTTTAGAAGAAAAACAGGACAGGAGGAATGAGATGAAAGCTAGAGGAACTCTGTTGATGGCACTCCCAAATAAGGATCAACTGAAGTTCCATTCATATAAAGATGCAAAATTGCTCATGGAAGCCATTGAGAAGAGGTATGGAGGAAACAAGGAATCCAAGAAAGTTCAGAGAACTCTTCTCAAGCAACAATATGAAAACTTTGCAGGATTAAGTTCAGAGACAATGGATCAAACTTTTGATAGGTTGCAAAAACTTATTAGTCAATTGGAGATTCAAGGCGAAGTTATTACACAAGAGGACATGAACTTAAAACTGTTGAGAAGTCTTCCATCTGAATGGAAGACTCATGCTTTGATCTGGAGGAACAAATAGGAAATAGAGACCATCAGTTTGGATGACTTATACAACAACTTAAAGATATATGAACCTGAAATCTCAGGATCATCAAGTACAAGTCAAAATCTACAAAATGTGGCTTTTGTGTCCTCCAACAGCACTAACAGCACAAATTAAGCAGATAACACTGCTTATAGAGTTAGTGCTGCTCATACTCAAAGTAATCCTGCATCTGGAGATAACCTTAGTGATGTTGTGATATGTGCTTTCCTAGCTAGTCAGCCAAATTCTCCTCAACTTGCACAAGAGGATCTGGAACAAATTGATCTTGATGACCTAGAAGAAATGGATTTGCAATGGGAGATGGCTTTTTTTGGAACGGCAATTTGTGGCTACATGGCCCCTAGCCTAGAAGGCGTAGCGAGCCCACACAACCAGGTTGGGTCCAGCCCAGAAGGCAATGGCACCCTTCCCTTTACACACGCGGGAGGAAACCCCTATCGCCCTAGACAAGACTCGAACATGAGACCTTGCCTAGGAGGGTAAAACCTCCATACCATACAATGGGAGATGGCTATGCTGACAATTAGAGCTAGGAGATTCATCAAGAGGACAGGCAGGAAGCTAGATGTAAATGGTCAAAGAGTTGGATTTGATAGGTATAAAGTGGAGTGCTACAATTGTCATAAATATGGTCACTTTGAAAGAGAATGTAGAGCTCCTAGAAATCAGGAAAATAAAGGAAGAAAGAATAATAGAAGAACCGTGACAGTGGAAACTCCCATTGAAAATACCTACCTGGTTGTCAAGATGGAATTGAATGGGTACAACCCTCCACCTGAGGTGAGGCGGCGGGGCACCAGAGATTTAAGATCGGATCGATAATGACACTTTTCATTGATGTGCAGAAATACTTCTTAATTGAATCTTCAGGAAGTTCTTACCAGTATCAGATTCTGAGGTAGATTCTTATTCTAAATTATGTGTAAAAGCTTATGCTACTCTCAAAGAAAAATATGATAATTTGTCTTCAGATTACAAAAAGTCACAATTTAATTTAGTAACTTATAAAGCATGTTTAGAATCAATATAAGCTAGACTAGCTCACTATAAGAAAAATGAGGTTGTATATGAAGAAAGCATTAATGTTTTAAACCTTAAAGTTAAACTAAGAGATAATTCTTTAGTTGAAAACAAAAAGAAATTGGAAAAAGCAGAAAAAGAGAGAGAAGAGTTAAAACTAAACATTAGAGAAGTTTTCAAAATTCCTACTAAATCTTTGAACAGATTTTCTGGAGAAAGTCACAGTTAGTGGTCAAGTAAAAAACAGGACTAGGATATAATGCACTTCTTCTACTGCACTTCTCCTGTAGTTAGAAATCTTGTGAATCATAATCTGAGATGTTAAAAAATCAGGAGAATAATCAAGTCTAACTAAATCTGATCAGGGATATCATGCAGTTTTTCCCCCACTATACATGGAAATCTTCATTCCCTTCAAACCCGATCTAACGTTTATGGATAAAATAGTTAAAAATGAGAATATGGATGTTACTACTATATTGTTGGCAACCTAGTAAATGTTAAGACAGTTGATGTTAAATCATGAGTCTGCTGATGTAAAAAGTAATGGTGATGCAGTTGAACCTAAAACTGTTAGAAAGAACAGCTTTAGACCTCCAGTCATTGAGGATTGGAATTCTGATGATGATAGTGAGGTGGAATTTATAGCTAATGTTAAGGATAAAACTGTTAGACCTAGCACTGAAAAAATAAAATTTGTTAGGGAAACAATAGAGAAGGTAGAAACATCTAAACAAAACAAACACTATCCTAGAGGGATCCAAAGAAACTGGAACAATCTTATGTCCCAAAGACTAGGAAGTGACTTTAAAATGATTAAATAACATATGTTTTGTTTCGTGAGTTTTGAGCATATCCATTATTGTGTGATAAAAAGGTATAAGACCATGTGGAACAACTCAAGTAGGGTGAATCACAAGAACTTTGCTAATAAAATGACTCACCCTCAACCCTTAAATAGAAGGAATTTTCGCAGAAGCAGTATTAACCAAGTCTGGCAAAATTAAAACTGCTGGTGTAAGTGTTAATACTGCTGTGAGACCAGTTAATACTAATGGCTCAAAACTAACTATGAGTCATCCTAGACTAATATCAAATGCTTATAAAAAGGGATATTCACAAGTCACAAGGCCATTTAACAAGTATTCTGAATACAAAAATAGTATTTTTAATAAAAAGGTTAATACTGCAGGGTAAAAGATACTACTGCTAGGATAAAGCAGTAGTAAGTAAAAACAAGCGAAAAATGTGGTTAATGATGTTAAGAGCCCTTCAGCAGCTGGTTTGGAAAGCCAAAAACAGTAGTGCATCAAATACTTTCAAGAAATATTCTTACATGATGCAGGCAGATCTAAGTCTATAATGGCTTGGATCCCCAAAAGAGTCCTAATTCTCTTATTAATGTGCCGGGCACCCAAAGCAGAAGGCAGTACTAAGGAAAAGTAAAAAATTTTCAAGAAAAGTTACTCTACTTTTTGACTCCATGTTGGTGGCAGTAAACCAGCACCTGAGGTGAAGGTATCAACAATAATACCCCTAAAACCCCAACCCACACCCTCCTAACCTCACAACAAATGTTTCAGAACCTCAAACTAAATCACTTCAAACTGAAACACCTCCAACAGTTTCCCATGAACTTCAAACTGAAGCTCACATTGGGCAAATACTCCCATCTCCATCTACATATCGAAGAAAACAACAAAAGACTCAAACACATAGGAGAGCCAAAAAGGTCACTGAGTTACCTCAGACTAGTGTGCTAAGACCATGAGCCAGATGAGGTTTGTCATTAAGAGGGGTAACATGTGGCAAGGGCTTATCACACTACTGATGCTTTAGCTTAGTGCAGCACAAGGGGAAGGACAGTGATAACATAATTAGGACCCAGACCACGACAATGCCTAATGTTGACATTCCTCAGGGAATGGATACAGGTGACAGTCCTAGGCGCCAAGAAACCATAATGGGTGCTCTTGCTCAGACTAGGTATGAGAGAGTGCTTGACAAGCCCAATGAACCACCTCTCTCAGAAGGTCATACATCTGGAAGTGGGGAGGGTAGAATGGAACATACTTTTGAATTGATGGACACTGTACCACCTATACCTCATGATTCACCTCTCACATGAGGTTACGCACCTGGAAGTGGGTAGGCTGAAACTAAAAGAATTAATGGCTATATGTACAAAATTGTCAAAACAGGTGCTTGACTTAGAGAAAGAGAAGGATGCACAAGCTGTAGAGATCCTCAAACTAAAGCAAAGAGTTAAGAATTTAGAAAGAAAGAGTAAGTCAAGCATCTCATACCCAAGAAGGAGGATATACAGGCAGGTTAAGTCTTTTGATGATCATTTGGATGAGGAGGATGCATCCAAACAGGGGAGGACAAGTGACAAGAGACAAAGTTAAATTTTAGTTTCCAAGAAAAGTGGACTCTGTGAAGTACTTGATGATGACATGGAAAGTGTTGAAAAGGAGAGACATTTTCAACTGCTAGACCTACGACGGAAGTAGTGCCTGTTAGTGCACCAGTTACGTACTGAAGGTGTAGCTATTAGTACTGCAGAACCTAGAAAACAAGCCCTCCAACAACTCCGTAGTCCTGCACTACATTTATAGATGACAGATCATTACCATTGCTCAATACTTTGATTAAAGATTAAGGAAGATAAAGAGCAAAGGAGAAAGGAGTTTCTATTAAAGATGTAAGAAGATTCTCCTAGACCTATCAGAACAATACCTACACGCAAACCTCTTCCAACTATGATAACAACCAACAAAGGTAAAGGTGTACTGGTTGAAGAAGAACCTGAGAAACCAGAGAAAGTAAAAAGAAGGGATCAAGGGTTAGCTCAAATTGAAAGTGATGCAGAGTTAGCTCAAAGATTACATGCGGAAGAGATAGCGAGAGTTGGAACAGAGCATGAAAAGAAAGACAAAAGCAAGAAGAAGCTAACTAATTGCTGCTTTCTGGCTAAGAGTTTGATGAAATTCAAGCCAGAATAGATGTTATCATGAACCTACCTGTAATACTGACACATAAGAAGCAAGAAAATTTACACGAATTAGAAGAAAGAGAGTGGCTGCAGATTGAATAGAATACTTTGACAGATAGAAAGAAACAACCCAGGCAGCAGAAAGAGCAGAGGCAATAAGGAACAAACCACCTACAAGAACTCAGTCAGGAACATGATTGATTACTTACCTCAAACATATGGTGTAAGTAACCACTCAAACAACAACTAAAGCACGAGAACTTTGAAGAAGTTCTCTAGAGTGAAGTTATACTGATAGAGAGAATAGTTGAATTGATGCCTTTAAACCTATAAATGATGACAGTCATCGGCAAGCAGAAAGGCACAAAAAAGAGACCAATACCATTATGAAAAGCGAAAGTCCCAATAAACAAAACTAGAAATGAGATAATGATGCTGAAAAAAAGAGGAGCTTCTTAGAGATAGTATGTAAGTAGTTCCAAGGGGATGATATTTGCTAGTGATGAAGAATTCTCAGTGCCACCAAAAAATCCAAATGTATGACTGGAAAACACAATAGTATAAATGAAAATATGTTAGTATTATCAAATCAATTCAGAGCAGATTGAAGTTCCCAAATTACAAGAAATATTCAGTGAGAATGCTTGTGAGTGATTTGACAGACAAAAGTGTTAGATCTACATAATTGTAAATGAAAGATATGAACATACAAGTCCAGGAGAGAAGGATTACTTGTTACTTTAGGTGGTAGATTCTGAAGACCTATATGAGCCTATTGAAGAAGATGAAATTATGGAAGAATCAACAGGAACTACAAACTTTATAAGCTGGAGATTGTTGTGGAGCCTCATGTGGAGTTCATGTACTGTTTGGATAATATTGGAGTTTGTTAATTCACAATGAATGAGAGTTGAGAAGAAATATCCTCTAACTCAAGAAATGCTTTCAAGGATGCTAAATAGAAGACTAGAGGTTGATTATGAAAGTGAGATGGCATTTGAGCTTCTCAGATTTCTAACTAATCACAACGTCAAAGTAGAAGATTGTATGGATACATCCCGCTGATGATTCGCAATGACATGATCACTGAAGAAACTTTTGATGATTAAAACAAGGTGAATATCAGGTTTAGGGGAGGATTGTTTGGGAATAAAAGACTGTCGTGAAGTTACTACTGATTAGTTTTGGAAGGTTAATACTGTTGGTTCAAGCTTGTGCTTGCTCGTTGAAGTTTAAAGAAAATAGTCTGAAGTTATTAGTATTCTAGCTATATAGTTAGTGTCTGAGCCAGTACATTTTTTAGACTGAAACCTGTCTAGTAGTAATGTTAGATAAGTACTTAGTGTTTATTAGTCTTGTATAGTTAGTACTGCTAATTATGATTGCAATAATGATTAAATTAGGAATAGATATGTCAGTTATCATTATACCGTTTTGTAAGCGCCATTAAGGGTTTATCCTTGGTGTATAAAAGAAACCTAAGGTATTAATCAATATATACAGACCATTCATATTTTATCCATAGCTTCAAAGGTTGTAAACCCCTAACACTGTCAAAGAGTGTTTCGTATTATAATATATTGAGAAGCTTATTGTTATTGGTTATATTTCTGTTGTGTTAAACATTCATTATTGTTATTCTTCTTTCAGGAACAAACTTAAATTCAACATAGACACTTCTATAATATCATACACTCAAAGTTTCTCTTAGTAGCCTTGGCGATTTAACCAATGAAACTTAAACCTTACATCAAGCTAAAGAGTCAAGATCTGTTCAATAGGATCTGTAGTGTTCGTAGTATCTGAACGCTGGTCAAGAAGGGAGTAATAATAAAGCAACGATCCTACAACCTTGAATTTTACCTCAATATTTGCCAAATCAAGACGATTTTGTTGAAACGTCATCTATATCTCAAAAATATTTTCGTCCAGCCAGGTCCTTAGAATGTATACAATTCTCTTGAGGTACAACTTGTTGGCCAATGACTTTGTCATGTACAAAGTCTCGAGCTTTGACCAAACCCCCGCTGCAGTCGTCTCCCCGGTAACCTCTCTCAGAACCTTGTTACCTAAACACAAAATCACAGCACTGTGAGCTTTCTTGTTTAGCTCAGCTTTCGCTTGAGCTTCCATAAATACCCTAGGTAAAAACCTCCAGAGCTGCTTACAACATCCATGTTGGATTAATTAAGCACCGCATCTTAATCCTCCATCACCCTAAATCACTATTTCCACCATCGAATTTTCTTTGATCTTGTCAAACTTGGCTCCCGTCATTCTTATCCTTTGTTAACTCACTACGAGCCTTGGTGAAAAACCATCACAATTCACAAACTAACAAAAGTCTCTTGGTTGCAAAATACCCTCCAAAGCAAATCTTCTATTTAAAAATATTAAATCTTTATTAAATCAATAGACTTTATTAAACCTAGCCCAACTTTTAAATCCTGCCCAAGATCAAATAGAAACCCTTAGTATCTATCTGACTTTTATAAACAGCCCAACAACCCACCGTATTCTTCTATCCTCTTTGTCTTCAACCTCCCAAAGACCCAAAAAAACACACCAGAAGTTCGTCTTTTTCTTTTATCTTTGACGTGACAAAAAGAAACGAAACAAAGTAACTCTTTTCGATCTTCGACAACCGATGTCAATTAACACCTGCACTACCTTGATGTCCACGAACCTGAAACACCAAGAACTTTATTGTCGATGGCCTGGTAGCCCAAGCAGAAACACCCTTCTGCTCCTTCCAGAAATCGAACAACAAAGAAACCTTCTTGATCGATCCTAGATAACCAACAAAACCCGCGAATCGAGCTCTGATACCACTTGTAGGAATTGATAGCCTACAACCCTGGTTACTAGAGTGAAACTCGACCTTGAAGAACACATAACACAACAACAATGATTCACAGAAAAGAAAAGAGAAGAAGAACGAGCACATACAATGTATTAACCCTAATTGAATGTTTGATTAGTATTGAAAGAATAAAGTGTCTAACACCCCCCCCCCCCACCTCCTTTTATAGAGATGAGGAGGAAGAAAACACCGACTCCAAACCCTAAGTAGGCTGTGAAACACATGGGTTGGGCTTGGGACAAACAAACCCACGACCCTTACAGAATTGTAAAGAAAAATGTAACACTCGACTACCCTGGACTTTTGATAAAATAAAGACTAAACCTAACACTTACGAACATGAGTTTTGACTACACTTTATCTAAATCAACCCAATCATAGACTCATAATCAGGAAAACAATGGATTTGGTTTTCTGTATAAACACAAGATTACAAAATCCTAAATTCTTTAAAGCTCCATTATCTGTATACTAATAGACTAAATTAACATGATACATGATCCTTAAAACCTTTATAAGTCAAAGTGCACAACTAACGTTTATGCTTGAAACTAAGTACTTATGTTGGAGCTTTATGTGTAACTATTAAAAACAAGTACATATGTGCACAATAAACTTTTGGGTCAAGTCTACAAAGGGTACAAAATTAGTAAATATGACCGGCTGAATTTACATGTAATTATATATTATTTTTCCACGTGTAAAATCCAGCTAGACGTTTTTATATGGTTGATTACTAAAATGCCTTGTCATTTTAAAGGAAGGGTGAAGAACTGTAGATGACATAACTCAACTGTTATATGCATTAAGAACAATAGAAAACATCTCTGGACAAGGAGGACAGTGGGCTACCCGTTTTACCATTCAAGATGTTATCAGTAATTTGTGCTACATATTTGGATCCCCTAGAAAACAAAAAAATATGGATCTCTACCAAATGTATTTTTTAGGGACAAATGAATGTAAGTTTGACATACTATATCCGTAATAAAATAAGTTTGTTTAATAACTCGGAAAAGTTTTGTAAGTTCGTTTCTATTCTATACATTAACACTAAGCTTTCTCCTCTAAAGGCTTCAAGATTACAATCATTCACACTGAATTCAACTCTCCAAGTCAATCCAACTACCCACAATTAGAGGTGGCAATTTCAACCCATTCAAACAAAAATAGGTCAAATGGGTCACCTCATAGGTTGGTTTGGGTGGAGTGAAACTAGAGTGATGGTTCAAATAGGTCACTTCATTCTTTGTGTGAAATCAAGAATGGGTCAAATGGGTCTCAAGAATGGGTCAAATGGGTCAATAGAATGAGCCAAAAGCCCAATACCTGAATTAGTCATAACTTCTTAGAGCATCCACAATGGAAAAAGTTTTTTAAAGACTTTTCACTATTGAAAAAAAGCTTTTTTATGGGTTTTTTTGCATTGTATTCAAGGCTTTTTGGAAAGATTTTTTACAAAGACTTGGTGCACACCAAGTCTTTTGTAAAAGCCTTAGTTAATAAATGTGATGTTCATTAAATGCATTTAATGCATCAAGTCTTTAAGACTTGATGCATTATAGATGCTCTTAAATAGTGATATTACCTAATCTTAACGTTTTTTAGGTTTTTTTACGTTTATACGTTTTTTTTTTTTTTTATGTTTTCGTCCATTATTTTACGTTTTCGTCAATTATTACGTTTTTGTCCGATTTCTTACGTTTTCTTCCGTTTTTCTACGTTTCGCCATTTTTTGCGTTTTCGTCCCTTTTTGTCCGATTTCTTACGTTTTCGTTCGTTTTTTTACGTTTTCGTCTCTTTTTTAACGTTTTTGTCAGATTTCTTAAGTTTTCGTCCGCTTTTTACTATTGTGTTTTTCGTCTGATTTTTTACGTTTTTCTGTCCGAATTTTTACTTTTTCGTCCGTTTTTTTTACTTTTCATCCGTTTTTTTACGTTTTTTTTGACAAAATTCTTACTTACGTTTTCTCCGAGTTTTTTTAAACGTTTTCGCTGAGTTTTATACGTTTCAGTACTGATTTTTACGTTTCGGCCGTTTTTAACGTTTCGTATGTACATCGACAAAACAATAAAAAAACAGACGCAAACTAAGAATCAACGAAATAAGAAAAAAAGGGACTAAACGAAGAAATCGTAAGAAATCGGACGAAAAGTAAAAAAACAGAGGAAAACGTAAGAAATCGGGACAGAATACTAAAAAGGACGACAACGAAAGAATTCGGACAAAACGTAAGAAATTCGACGAAAACGTAAAAATCGAAACAAATACGTAGAAACATCGAAAATACGTAAAAAAAAGACGAAATCGATGATAACGTAGAAAAATAAAGAAAACGAAAAAACGTACGAAAATGTGAAAATAACACGAAAAGTAAGAAATCGACGAAAACGTAAAAAAACGGGACAAAACGGACGAGAAATATAAAAAAAACGGGACGAAAACATAAAACCCTCAAAAGATGAAATGAAACACCAAATTATGTCCGATAACCCCACCAAACCGTTGTAACCCATGACCCAATTTCAAAACATGACTGTTTGACCCATGACCCATGTGACCTATTGACTCATTTCACCAACCCAACCCAACCCATTTACCACCTTACTCCTCAATTCACCTTATATTCAATCTATGATTGCTTACCCAAAATCCAAAAGATGAGATAACGGAGTTTCCTTACTCGTAATAAATTTCGGAAATTTCATGAACAAAAGTGCATTGACCCGTTCACACAAGCTGTTTTACTAAGTTGCTAGAAGAGACATGCAGCACTTCCACAACTAGTTAGACAGTCTTAAGCTTCACTAAGGATGTCTTAAGAACTAATCAATCATGTCAAGCCTCCCAGTTTATGCACCTGCCTAGTCCTTGGTGAAAAGGAAGACTTCAAAACTCTGTAAGAAGAGTGGCCCCAGACTTGCACATTGACAAAGAGGGATATAAAAAAGATCTTCAATGGTGAGTCAGAGGAGAGCAAGCTTGAGTTGATATCTAATATAATCAAAGGAACTAAGGCGGCTTCAGGATTGATATTGAACACCTTCAAAGAGCTTGAAGAACCAGCATTCTTAGCTATATCCCTCAATTTTCGCATCCCCACTTTCCCAAAAGGTCCGTTTCATAAGAATTTTCCAGCCTCGTCTAGCAGCTTACTAGAACCGGATAAATGCTCTATATCATGGTTAGACGTCCAGCCAAACAACTCAGTAGTATATGTGAGTTTTGGGTGAGTTTTGGGAGTGTTGCCCAACTGGGTGAAGCAGAGTTTACAAATATGGCTTGGGGGTTGGCTAACAGCAAGCAACGGTTCTTGCGGGTGATTCGACCTGATTCGGTTTCTGGCTCTGATCCGCTCGAGTTATTGCCTAAAGAGTTCATAGAGGAAGTAGGTGAAAGAGGGTGCATAGTGAAATGGGCTCCTCAACAAGAAGTATTAGCTCATCAATCTATAGGAGCATTTTGGACTCATAATGGATGGAACTCGACTTTAGAGAGTATTTGTGAAGGTGTTCCTATGATCTGCTCACCTTGTTCTTATTATCAACCCATAAACGTGAGATATGTAACTGATGTTTGGAAAATAGGAGTTATGTTGGATAATAGAATGGATAAAGAAGAAATTGAAAGCACAATAAAAAAAGTAATCGCCGACAAAGGTGGTAATGAAATGAGACAAAGATCTAAGTCCCTTCAAGAAAAAGTCAATCTTTCTCTTAAATAAGGCGGTTCAGCACAGCAACACCTCAAGAACTTAGTTGACTACATAAAAAATTTCTAGTATATTTCTGTTTGAATTCCTAATAAATCTGTCTTGTATTGTGTGCTTCAAATTCAGTTACAAAACTCGAATAAAGATTGAAATTTTATGTCACTTAGAAGTTTCAAGGTGAGACCGAAGTGTGTGCCTTGATCCAATATTTACATAGCTTTAATGTCACTAATCAGACGCTCTAAATTACAATAAGACGATCCACCTTCCATCAAGCACCGTTTTGCAAATTTCGCCATCTGATCTGCTGACTTCCTAAACTCATCTTTCCTATCCTCCATTAACTCTCTCACCGTCTTCTCTACAATCACTCTGTCACAAGTATCCTTCATGTCCAAACCCAACTTCCACACTTCCCCAACAAACCTACTATTCACTTGTTGGTCCAAAAAATAAGGCCAACATATCATAGGTACACCTTCAATCACACTTTCTAAGGTCGAGTTCCACCCACTGTGTGTCAAAAACCCACCCACAGCACTATGGGCCAAGACCTCCTCTTGTGGGGCCCACCCTATGATGTAGCCCCTCTCCTCCGTGCCTTTAGATAGTTCGGGTGGGATCTCAGCTGAATCGCTGGTAATCGAGTCTGGCCTTATGACCCACAAGAAACGAGACCCGCTGTTCACCAACCCATACCAGAACTCCATGTATTGCTCCTTTGTCATCACAGCAAGACTTCCAAAGCTAACATAGATAACGGATTTTGGCGGTTGTGAGTCCAGCCATGTGATACAGCTCATGTCTTCTTTCCATAGACTGTTTGAAGAAGGGAGTGATGAGGACGATTCACCCTCTAGCTTGTACTTGAGATGCGAGTGTAATGGGCCAATAGTGTATAAATTAGGACAGTAAGTACGTATTTGGGAGAGTATTGGACCCTCCAAATCATCAAATGTGTTAAGTATAAGCCCATGAGCTCGTGGGTTTTCTGTACTTTCAGGAAGATAGAGCTGTAAGCTCGGGTCAGACAAGTTCCCAGAACGACAGAACGCTGGAAGGTCACGACGCCTGAAGAATCCTTCCATTCCTGGTATGCTCTTTATTGGCGTGTCCAAGTCGTCCCCTACAATAAAATCGAATAACCGAAAAAGTCAAACTAAATACCAACCGTCGTACCATTGTCAAAATAAGTCATGGTTCTTTATCATAG
This sequence comes from Tanacetum coccineum, assembly GCA_026074375.1. Classification (NCBI taxonomy): domain Eukaryota; kingdom Viridiplantae; phylum Streptophyta; class Magnoliopsida; order Asterales; family Asteraceae; genus Tanacetum; species Tanacetum coccineum. The sequence continues at coordinate 62,753 of BQNB010015534.1, forward strand.
AGAATAACTTTTTCAAATCAATATCTTTAAAAAGCTGTGGTTGCTCTTAGTTACAAAGCCTTTAATTTTCTGATTTCACTTCTAACCCATTCTTATAATTAAACCAACTGAACCTGATTATATCGATAGTCTCGGATGCTTAAATAACATTCATAACTCTGTTACAAAACTACATGTTCATAAGTTACTAAAGTTACGTAACATTTTAAACATATAAGAAACAAGCAGATAACACACCTGCAAATGGGAGTTCACCAGATTCAATGAGCTTAGGAAGACAGAAGAAAACCCACAGGCAACAAGCACTGATTGTACGGACATATATAATGGGCAAACCAACCTCATTAGCTACATCAAAAGTATACCCCATTATCCCATCTGCAATAATACAAGTAACCGGCCTGCGTGAATCAGAATTCAGTTTGCCAGAAGTCAAAAGTTGTTTAAGTAGGATCTTGTTCTTAGTTTTTAACGAATCAAACATTTCCATTAGCCCAGTCCCAGAGCGAGGATGGTCTTCATGTAGACCATCGGATATGGATTCTAAGCGGAAACCAGGGTAAGTATCAAAACGTGACTGTATATTTGAGTACTTGAGGAGTCTGGTGTGGATATTGTCAGTCACAAGGAAGGTGACATGGAGACCCGATAGGCACAAAAGCTCGGCTAACTTGAACATGGAGTTCACAGGGCCTTGTAGTGGCAGAGGAAATATCAATACATGAGGTGGGAGCGTTTCTTGATCCATTACGTGTTGATTATGACTCTGTAGACAGAACATCCATTCAACATTATATGTCACAAGTCACAAATCTAACTAATAACACTAAGGGGGTGTTTGTTTCGGCTTATATGTGGGCTTATGAGCTTATTTGATTTTGGCTTATATAGAATAAGCTGCAATTTTCTGGCTTATATTGAGACTTATGAGCTTATATAAGTTTAATATATCGCAATAAACTTATATAAACCCACAAGTCTCAAAATAAGCCGGAAAATTGGGGCTTACGTTATATAAGCCGAATAAAAATAAGCTGATAAGCCCACATATAAGCCGAAACAAACACAACCTAAATCCCAAGAGGGTGTTTAGGATTGGTTATTGGTTCTGCTTCTAAGCACTTCAAATATAGTGTTGTTGCTTATTTTGTAAAAGAATCCAATAAGACCTGTTTATAATAAGTTTTAGATATAACAATAGAAATTTGGTTTCATCTCAAGTAATATTGAGTTTATGATTCAGCTAAGTGATGGATCATCGGATCATCACTTTTTAACTAAAGTGACTTTGGAATATTGACTTTAGGATCATCAAAGTTTTTCTAAAAGGTGTGATACCTAAAATCATAATAACGACATAAACAGCTTTAATTTTCATAACAAGAAAGAGTACCTGACTGATTTATTAATTTTAATTCCCAATAATCATGCTTAACATAAACACATCGACAATCAAATCAAATGGTAAACATAACACAAAACTTACTTAGAGAGTTAGTTGAGAACGTGATGGAGCACCGGATATTTTTGTGTGTGGTATGGGGTGAACTAATCCCTGTTTGTAGTGAGAATGAGATATGGATCAACTCCGTATTAAGCAAACATTGCCTAATATAATTTTTATTTAGTCAAATCTCTCGTCAAGACACGTTATGGTAATTTATTAATTATTACCTATCTAAATCAACCCATATTATGTACAATAATATTAGACGTAAATAGATTAAGGTCACATTATGAAATATGTTAATATTCTCTCACTTAGCCTTATTCTATTTACACTTTGTACAACATTAAATTGGTCAAGTTGATTTCATAACTTCATCACAATCATATAGAATCACTAACGCAAACTAACATAGTCACTAGCATTGCTATTAACGCGGGACCCCTACTAATTATATCATTAGCTTTTCTACATGACCATGATCATAATCCATAATGTATATGAATGAAAAATACGAAAATGGTAATAAAATAAATCCATTCAAAATGATTCAAAATAATCGTTTGTTCATAAGATCTCAATATAATGTACGCAAACTAGAGAATAACAAACTTTAACATAACGTGAAAACAAAAACAATAAAATCCTTAAATTTGGCTATCACATAATCCCATGCCGGCAACATGCTCTAAAAAGAGCTTGGGTGGTAAACCTTTAGTAAGCGAATCCGCCAACATGTCATGAATGCTAATATACTCTATGGCAATGCTATTATCTTCAACCTTCTCTCGAACATATAAATACTTAGTCTCGAGATATAAACTAGCTCCAGTGGAACTAGTGTTGTTTAAAAATCTAACAACTGAACTATTATCATAATATAGTCTGATGGGCCTTGAAATAGAGTCAACTGCCTTTAGTCCAGAAATTAGATTTCTCAATAATATGGCGTGACTAGTTGCGTGATAGCATGCAACATATTCAGCCATCATAGTGGAAGTTGTAGTGAGTTCTTGTTTATTACTCCTCCATGATATAGGACCTCCTGAAAGCATAAAGATGTATCCTGATGTGGATCTTGAAGAGTCCTTACACTTAGCAAAATCGGAACCTGAGTAACCTACAACTTCTAGGTTATCCGTTTTTCGGTAACTCAACATTGAGTTTTTAGTCCCTTGAATATATCGTAAAACCTTTTTAGCTGCTTTCCAATGTTCCTTTCTCGGATTGGACTGTTAACGTCCAAGCATACCCGTAATGTATGCAATATCAGGGCATGTAGATACTTGAGCATACGTAAGGTGTTAAGAATCGTTTAGCCCATCTAGGATAATAATAACAATGATTGATAATGCACAGCGGAATAATAAATAACACAATCAATGTTATGAACAAGGTTTTTATTCATAAACTAACTAATACATATAGATGTTGATCATTCATCTATTACTATGCTAACTAATATACACACACGTGTGTTCTTCTATTAGACTCTCATTGGAGAGTTCTAACTATGATGGATACTAAACTAAATGCCCCTACCTCTCTTTATATACTAGAGAGGCTAGGGTTTACAAGAAAACCTAGCTTTGATAAGAAGCTAACTTAATATTGCACATTAAGTCCTTGTTGTTTCATCTTTCTTCTTTTCTTCATATGTGGTTTTGTAATCATCAAATCTCAAATCCCAACAATCTTCCCCTATTTGATATTACAAAACAATCTTCATGTATGAAACAATCTTCAAAGCTTCCCCTTGAAATAAGATCTTCTTGTACATGTCACCACTCATAAATAAGCTGCAAACCATATAGTATTCTTCCCCTTTTTGTAATCATCTAATAGGGGTCATCTGTAGATAAGCAACTTGTGAACACTTCCCCTTAAGTGGTACATGTAGATGGTTAAGCATGTTAACAATAAGCTTCCCCTGAAAGTATGCTAACCATCTTTTGAATCCATCCGAAAACCAAATACTGTCCGATATCGGATACAACTAGCAGCATTAACTGCTTTTCTCGGATGATACTAGCAGTATCAAAAATTTTCTCGGGCGAAAAATAATCTCCAAAACGAGCCATAAACATCATCATCGTTCAAGATCCAAACGCGTCCAACAACCAAAAAAAAATGTGTCATCCGATATCTGATAAAGCTAGTGGTACTAACTAGCTATATCGGACAAACAAAACGGTACAAACTCAAAAACTGCCATTTTAGTGACCAACTTTCTGTCCCAAAACTGTCACAAAAAATGTTACTATACCGTCACTAGTTTGTTGCAAAAACTGTCACCAAAGCTAAGTCCTTCCTCCCAATTTATAATTAGTGACACAAAATCTGATCACATCTGTTTCTGTTTCAGACATCTAACCTGGTACTAACATATGTAACCAGCGGTACAAACACAAGCTATCGGTACTAACTGTAAGAACGAGCAATACAAACCCAATGTTGTTCCCAATCCGTAGTACTCTTTCTTGTGGTCCCATTAATACCAGCCAAACAAAACGAACTTGTGCGGTCCTCTTGGTCACAGTTCATGGCACTGTGTTTGCACAAATCGTCATTGGAGCAGCACAATTTATGATCCTTGGCAGCTTTGTACTCATTGTCAATAAACACACAATATCTGTTGTTGTTCTTTAAATATGTCGTGCTTCATGAAATCAATCATGAAAACTAATTCGACTTGTAATAATCATGTCGATCTAGTTCCTCCAAGTCGTTCTCACTACATCTCAGCTAAGGTTTATTGTTGGTCACGTATGTCGGACCTCCTCACCAAAGCCAGTCAAAACAATAATAATACTCACCCGTTATTATTACCAGATGTAATTAGCAGCTTGCGGACAACTATCATCTTCATAACATATTACGAATCTCAAAGCTTTCATTCTTGAATCACAAAACAAAACTTAAAAATAATACCTTTTCTGCAGCCAAATTTGTCATAGCATAACTTTTTATCAAAAGCTTATCTTGACGATCGCTCCTGTCAGATTGTAGATATATGTGTGTAGAACCTTCTGTTTAAATTTCGTGACGATACAACGGTTAAAGAATGAGTTATGACCGTTTTACCATGGCTGCCCAGAAAAATCCGAACTTAGAAACCTTTTTAGGGTTTCTTCTTCGTTCTTCACCATAAAACCTTGTAGATCCTAGATATCGAGAGCCACCCGCTCTGATACCACATGTTGAAAATCGATCTAGCTCATCTAGGATATCATAACCATGATCCAGCGGAATAACAAATAAAACAATCATAGTTAAGAACAAGGTGTTACTAATAAACGTTAAGCCTTTCATTGTATTTGATCAGGATACAAAGGCTTACTATACTACTAAGCTACTAATAAGCTAACTATAATCCTAGGCGTCTTACAAAGACTTGACGCCTAGAGTACACACACACACCTTTAGGTTTACATTGTGAATTGAATGAATCATAAACCTAGACGCCTACCCCTCTTTATATACTAGAGGGGTTAGGGTTTACAAGACAAGATAAGATCAAATAAAATTAGGAAACTATAAATCAGCATTAAATACTATTTGACTAATCTTCAATCAGCATTAATGTTATTCCAGCTTTGTCTTGTAGATCCTCCATCTTTAATATGTTTTGTCATAATCAACTCAAAGTATAATTCCTAACAATCTTCCCCTAGTTGATAATGACAAAACCAATAAGCACAAGCTTCCCTTGAAGCTAATATAGATGAAGAACTTCCCCTGAATCCATGCACTCTTCCCCTTTTTGTCATAATCAAATAGGAGTGCATGTAGATGGTAAAACAAATAAACAAAAATAAGCTTCCCCTTAAACGAACATGTTTACCATCTTTTGAACCTCGAACTTATTAAGCTCCAAACAGTAATCATTAAGAAGATCATCTAGGTGCGCTTCCATCATCCATACTTACGTGACCACGCAATTATCAGCTTAGTTGTATCGTACGACTCTACGAGACTGTAACAATCGTCCACTCGTGTTCAAACTTTCGTTAACACGCGATCAACTGTTACCTAATAGAAAGTAGCCCATGTTCACGTAATTCTGCAAAATGAAATAGTCAATTTATCAAATACGTAGGCGGCACAATGCCTGCAATCTTAAGTGTCCATCAACTTATGTCCATCAAAAGAGTGTCCTTGTCGCATATTTGAACGAAATCCGCTGCACCGAATGTGCATACCCGTTTCAAAGACTATTGCACCAAATGTCATCAAAAAAATAATCACCAATACGAGCCTTTATCCACATCATCGTCCGAGATCCAAACACGTCCAAAAGTGTGTGTCGTCCGATATCTGTCAACACTAGCGGTACATACTAGTTATATCGGACAAAGCAAGCGGTACTATCAAACGGTACAAACTTAAAAACTGCCATTTTAGTGACCAACTTTCTGTCCCAAAACTGTCACAAAGTAGTCACTAAGCTGTCACAACACTGTTGCAAAAACTGTCACTAATCCAATTGCTCCTTCCTCCCAAGCTTTAGTGACACAATTTTCTGTCACTGAGTCGTCGCAGTTTCTGTCACTAACCAGCGGTACAAACCAACAGCCAGCAGTACTAACTCGTTTCTTCTGGCGGTACTAAAATAATACGAGCAGTACTAAGTGAAACAAGCGTGAATCCTTGGCAGCTTTGTACTCTTGTCACAATCACACAATATCTGTTGTTCTTTAAATATGTCGTGCTTCATGAAATCAATCATGAAAACTAATTCGACTTGCAATAATCATGTCGATCTAGTTCCTCCAAGTCATACTCACTACATCTCAGCTAGGGTTCATTGTTGGTCACGTACGTCGGACCTCCTCACCAAAGCCAGTCGAAACAATAATAATACTCACCCGTTATTATTACCAGATGTAATTAGCAGCTTGCAGACAACTATCATCTTCATAACATATTACGAATCTCAAAGCTTTCATTCTTGAATCACAAAACAAAACTTAAAAATAATACCTTTTCTGCAGCCAAATTCGTCATAGCATAACTTTTTATCAAAAGCTTATCTTGACGATCGCTCCGGTCAGATTGTAGATATATGTGTGTAGAACCTTCAGTTGAAATTTCGTGACGATCCAACGGTTAACGAATGAGTTATGACCGTTTTACCATGGCTGCCCAGAAAGTGACGAACATAAAAACCCTAAACGGATTTTAAGGATTCTTCTTTGTTCTTCGACCATAAAACCTTGAATCCTAGATATCAAGAGCAACCCGCTCTGATACCACATGTTGAAAATCGATCTAGCTCATCTAGGATATCATAACCATGATCCAGCGGAATAACAAATAAAACAATCATAGTTAAGAACAAGGTGTTACTAATAAACGTTAAGCCTTTCATTGTATTTGATCAGGATACAAAGGCTTACTATACTACTAAGCTACTAATAAGCTAACTATAATCCTAGGCGTCTTACAAAGACTTGACGCCTAGAGTACACACACACACCTTTAGGTTTACATTGTGAATTGAATGAAAAATCATAAACCTAGACGCCTACCCCTCTTTATATACTAGAGGGGTTAGGGTTTACAAGACAAGATAAGATCAAATAAAATTAGGAAACTATAAATCAGCATTAAATACTATTTGACTAATCTTCAATGAGCATTAATGTTGATCTTTATCTTTTAGCTGAGCATTAAATACTGTTTGACTAATCTTCAATCAGCATTAATGTGTTATTTCAGCTTTGTCTTGTAGATCCTCCATCTTTAATATGTTTTGTCATAATCAACTCAAAGTATAATTCCTAACAGAAGTGTAGGTCGCCTGTCTTATGGGCTGAGATTGGAGAAAGTAGTTTGATTGGACATGAGTTGGTTCAAGAAACGACTGATAAAGTTGTGTTGATAAAGGAGAAGCTCAAAGCGGTAAGGGATCATCAAAAGAGCTATGCTGACAATAGACGCAAACCATTGGAATTCGAAGTAGGAGATCGGGTGATGTTGAGAGTGTCACCTTGGAAAGGTGTAATACGTTTTGGGAAGAAGGGAAAGTTAACACCAAGATACGTAGGACCATTTGAGATTCTTGAAAGGATCGGTTTGGTGGCTTATCAATTGAGATTGCCGGAGGAATTAAGTGAGGTACATGATACGTTTCATGTATCAAGCTTGAAGAAATGTTTGGCAGATGCAAGTTTGCATGTGCCATTAGATGAAATAAAGGTAGACAAAACTCTTCGTTTTGTTGAGGAACCTGTAGAGATTTTGAATCGTGAAGTTAAGAGTTTAAAGCGTAGTAAGATAGCGTTAGTAAAGGTTCGTTGGAATTCTAAGCGTGGCCCTGAGTTTACTTGGGAACACGAGGATTATATGAAGTCTAAGTATCCTTAGTTGTTTGTTGATCGTGCTGATTCATTGGCTAATTAAATCTCGGGACGAGATTTCCTTTAAGGAGGGGATAATGTGACAACCATGATTTGAGCAGGTTAGTCAAACCGTTAGTGTTGACTTATGTGTCTGTTGCAAAGTATGGTTTATGTGATTTTATGTGATTCTATATGTTTTTATGTGTTTATGGGGTATTGGTAATCAATCTATTGACTGTGATCATCTCAATGAGATTAGAATGATGGGGAAATTTGTTGAGTTCATTTCGTTCATTTTTAATGACAAAGAAATGATTGTTGATAATTGAGCGTTTGCAAGTTAATTGTGGAAGTAAATAAATACGTATATGTATTTTGTGTTAGTTATCTAAGATAGGTTTAGCGTTTAAGTGTTAGATTAAGAAAATGTAAAATTTCTATTTTTAGAAAGTTAGGTTGTAAATGAATAGTTATTTTTAGAAAGGTAGTACACTGCGATTATACAAAAAAGTATAGTCAAATAAGTAAATATTTTTATAAAAACGTAAGGTTTTAATTATAAATATATAATTAAAAAAAATGTATATACATATTAATTCGGACCGAGTAGAGAAAAAGAAAAAAAAAAGAAAAAGAGTTAAAATACTAATCCTAATCTAAACCTAATTAGACTTAAACTATAATTCTACCTAGATGCCTATATATACTAAACCTAGAATCCCTAACCCTCCCCATACTTGGTTCAACCGGCCATAGAAAAAAAAGGAAGAGAGAAGATTATTTTTCTTGGGTTTTCTTATAAGGTATGATTCGATCTTGGTTAATTTTAGTTAATTTATAATCTTTTAATTCTAGTAACTTAATTGTGATGGATTAAGGTTTCAATTAAGTTTTATAAATTAGGGTTAGTAATATTCAGAAGGTTTATGATATAATAATGCTAGTTTAATCATTAGATTAATTAAATTGGTGATACGAACATGTATTAGGGCTTAAATCACCCGAACTAGTTATAAAATTCACTACAGAAAGTTAGGCAGTTTTGTAACAAGCATAACTCGGTCATAAAAGATCAAATAAATAATTTACAACATACTGGAAATAACCTCAGAGAGTCTACTTTCTATAAAAGTCGGCCTCATAAGTTTTTATGGTGGGGAAGTGGGTTAAATGGTCATTAAAAAATCAGTGTGTAAAACAGTGACGAATTTCAGTTTTGGTTTTAATTTTTCTAAAAATACTTAGACACTGAGTTAGAGGCTCTAAGTCACGTGGAAGTTAGTTCATAGTGGGGTCTAAGTTGGGTAATTAATGCCATACTTTTAGAAGGTCATATTATGGATGAATTTTAAACACTTTGGATTAATGAATTTCTAAGGGGTATTTATAAAAGGGTAGTAACTTTGGGAGAGCTATGAGAGGTTCATAGGACATATATGTAGTATGCGGAATTTTGGTTTGAATTATGGGAGTGTTTAGGTAGTGCGTTTAGGGCGCGCAAGTAAGAGTAAAATTCTGCTTAAAACCAGAAAGTTTAAGGAGTAGCATTTAAGTATAAATGAAATATGTAAGAATGGGTAAAGGTTTTAAATGATTATAGGACTATGATAGATAGTCTAGGTATTCATCATAGTTGAGGTTACATCATATTGGGTTAAATGCCTAATTGATGATAGCTAATAATGTGTTTAATTGTTTAGATTGTTTGTGAAATTTTATGAAGTTTTGTTGGATCTTTTTGGAAGCTAAGCATCAGGTGAGCCCCTTTTTCTTATGTTTTATTGGGGTGAAAATGATGCTATGTGTTAAACTGTTTTAATTGCTGTGAATATTTGCTACATGTTATTGCTTCGTGATTTGTTCGGTTGGGAGTGGTCTTTACTACTCAACTCAAACCAACTGAAGGGTTAAAATAATACCTACTGAATTGTGTGGAAAGGCTCTATGGCTTAGTGATTAATTGGAGTAGTTTGTGATGTGATTAGTTCGGTTGGGAGTGGTCTTTACTACTCAACTCAAACCAACTGAAGGGTTGAACATAATACTCAATGATGTGTGGTCCAGGCCTATGACTCTCACCAACCATTGTATTGGCGTTTTAAGCATCATTTTCAGGTGTGAAGTCATAAGGATTCTTAAGATAGTGAGAAGTGGCTAGAAAGAGACCTTAAGATGATCTTGAAGTTTTGATAAGTGTTAAATAAACATATCCGTTTGTACCTTCTAAAGGACTGAGGTATAATAATGTTGCTACATCTTGTCGGAGGCGTGGCCGATGTTGTAGCCTTCTAAAAGACTGAGGTATAATAATGTTGCTTAATTTTTGTCTTATTTTGTGCCTTAAAGAGCCTAAGGGTATATGGTGCAAATTTTTATAAAAATTTTAGGATTAATATTTTTATTATTTTTAAGTTTTTAATTAGTTTAAATCTTTAAAAAATCATATTTAAAACTCTAAAAAGCCAAAAATAGTAATTCTTCTTTCTAAAATTTTCTTTTTACTTATTTTATTTTATAAAAATATAATTTCAATTATTTTCATATTTTTATATTTGTAGGAT